>JAHZNF010003721.1:0-16198 GCA_027744215.1 Troglopedetes dispersus | reverse complement strand
ATCACTGGAGTTCATAGTCTACTTTATAAAATATCAGGCATTGTCGTTACCATCACATGCCTTTAACTTTTTCAGCACATATATACATTGTATATTTTAGAGACTCCAGTGGAAAACATTGTCATGAATGAATTGTCATGATTATGAATTGATAACCTGGTATTAAAGCACAATAAATTAAAATACTCGTATGGAAGTTCGACATGAGAACATATTCACTGGATTTAACAAATATAAATCTAGAGTTGGGCAGTAGACCACACATGTAAGTAAGTTCCTGCGCCGTGTGATATTCTGTTCCACAGAGAGAACTGGTCTCAAACTATTTTTATACCTAAGTTTGTTTCATGTGGTAAGGATATGTGGGAAGCTTGATGAAGTGACAAATTAACTCCTTAGTTCTCACGACAAACTCAATTAAGCCAGAGGACGACATTTCGACAAAATATGAATGTATGGCTTGATATATCTATGCAGAAGTATCAATGAGAATATTTTTTTAATTAGGTTAAAATATTTTTCCTTACCTGATTTTCTTCCAACAACAAAATTTCACAATTCGTCCTTTTCAACAAATGGTAACAAGAACTACACCTTTCTCGTTCTCAACACAACAGAAAATTCGGAAGACAATCACAAATAACAGTTTCAGATTGGAAGGAACCGTGTCATTTTTTTCCTCTGACGGTCAGCACTAATTTTCATGAGAGCAATTCAGTTTACATTGATTTTAGAACGAGCGCTGATAAGAACAAGGAAGAAATTTTAGTTTCGCTTCGGATTTCAGAGATTCATCGACGTTATTTAGTAGTAATTTCAGAAAGAGCTTTTTTGTCAACCGCTCCTAAACAGCACAAATAACACGCGAGTGACAGAGACGCAAGAGAGAAGGAGAGAGAGAGAGAATCGTGTCTTTGTCCTAGATAGCTGTAGTTGTGGCGTGCATGAGACGAAATGACATAAATCCATAATCCTAAACACTTCTCATGAAATTGACGCACAGCCGTTTGTAGTAGAGAATGGTACGAAATTAATACAAAGCTGACAATATTTTACTGCCACGACTCAATAGTATCTCCTGGAAAATTTTTTCTCTCTGACGATATGTATGTACATAATGTGTAATTTATATTGGTTTGGTTCTTTTGAAAGCTGTAGCACATGTACACAATAGAAATTGAGAAAAAAGTTATCAAAGATTTTGTATCCAGTGACGGCAATCAAGATTTCTTTTACAGAGAAATTTCACTGTTGCTTCTGGAGGATCCATAAAAATATTGACACAAGTCCGGTCTCAAGTTGCTGTGGTCAGAGATTAGAATTTGAGAGTAATTTGGTATTGATTCAGCTAATTTATGTTTTCCAAGTTTACGAAATGTAATAGTCGCACTTTCACATAATCCAAATAATTCCTCCGTAATTTCACCAGGCAAATTTTTTTTACTCACTTGAGATTGTTCTTTTAGATAAAATATAGCATGCTAGGCACTTTTTTGTCACTGCTTTTGCTGATCAGATAATGAATGCCGCTGGTGAATTCCAGTGGACATTTTCCTTCTATCCAATTTTGAAAATGGGTTTGCTGAAAAGGACAAAAGAGAATTTGAAACAATGTGTACATAAAAACTCTTATCTATTATGTGGTGCAACAGCGCAAAAGTGAGACGCTGATTGCCGTGCTCTCCTTTTCCCTCCTCAGATTCCTACTGCATCATCTGCACACATACTCACATTCATACGTCGAGTCCTCAATAAAAATTTTTTTTTCGCCTGCTTTTCAGAACAAGTGTGTATTATACGGGAAATAATAATGGTGAAGTGACCAACGCACATATTACACACAGGTAGGCAGAAATTTTTCCATAAAAAGCATACATATAAACAAGTAACATGAAGAGTGGCGCAGGTTGAGTAAGTTTTCTACAGCCCAAGCGTTCTTCTATGATTATTTTAATATTATCAGTACAAACTTACGACTCAGGGTGGAATCAAATACGCTGCCGCAGTTGCTCTTGCGCTGCTTCTCTTTTTTTAATATTTCAATTCACTTGTCTGTCTACGCATAAATCTGAGAGCGTGTGTGTAACTAGTGTAATCTAGCACTTCAATTTTCTGACGATGAAAAGGGAGCAAATGGATTTTTCATGAAAACTAACTTTGCCAGCGTGCACACACACACTCACACATGTACAAGAAAAAAATGTTGTGGTATTCTTCTCCTTCTACTACCATATAGAATCACTGTACAACAATCTTTTTGAGATTAAAACTAACCAACCCAGTTGTTTCGTTGTTTGAAGGATGATAATAGTGGAAGCGATCTGGTCCTCTGTAGTATGTATATGTACGCGTTTATCGTTCTGTGCACACAAAACTCGCAAACACACGAAACGCTTTTTTTTCCTTCTTCTGGTTCGAAAAAAAAATTTCTTGTCTGACAGAAAAGTTGTTGTAACTCTCTGGCGTTGGCAGAGAAGACTGGTAAGGTAGCTTCACTTCACTTGTCTATATAACAATAAAGAGGTTCCGAAAGCTGGCAAGGCACTCTCTCACACGCAAAGCCTTTTTGGTTGGGTTTGTAGTAATAACGCGAACGCGAGTTGGCTTGATGATAAAATGTCTATGAATGCCTTGCAACATATTTACTATATATGCACACAATGCTGCTTGCTGCTGCACCAGCGTTCTTGTTTGTTGTGAGCGTTTTGCGTCCACATTGTGTGATGTGTCTATCTCCAACCATTCCACCACGAAAACATTATAATAATCATCAGTGAAATCCTTATTGTGGGGATATTTAGTAAAGACAACAACAACAAACGTACAGAAAGGAGTGTAGAAAATATTTCTATTGTTGCCAGTGTGCCTTGGTTGATTTCGAGTTGCTTAATATATTTTTTTTCCTCAGAGTGCATTGCATTCCATATATGCAAGTAAAGGAAGGTAAACCAGACTAGAAAAAGGAAAGGGTGAGCTTTGAGGAATCGTTTCGTGATCACGACGATGACGATGATGATGGGTTGGTTGGATTTTCTTGTTCAGCAACTATTTTCGTGTGAGAGGAGTGTATGCTTCTATATAATATCTCTGGTATATTGTGAAACACAATTGAAACTTGCATACACACCAGTATTCTCAAGTTTTAGCTTTGCTCTCACAACTTTAGAATATAAAATGTTGGAGCATTTCCTCTCCCATGTAGTAGAGAACGAAACGAACGCATACTATATATATTTTATTTTTTCATGGGAATATTGAGCATCATGGCAGTTTCTACAAAATAAGTTACACAGATGTGCTTAGCAGGGACACGAGCATTGCAAGTTTACGCGATGTGGGAGAATATAATGGTGGTGGAACGGTTTGAAAAAGAGATCTGAGAGGCTAAGCCACGCACTTGGGAAACCCTTAACAAAACGCTTTTGTGTTCGTTGCTGCTGCTGCTGATGCGTTCCTTCGCTTTTCCCCATTCACTGATCAATCTGGGCTTGTGTACATATGTAGCTAGTAGGTATACAAAAAAAACTGCGTGGATGCAGGAACTGTGTAGTAGTTTTTTAGTGGACGGGTTCCTCCTGAAAAACTCGACGCAACATTCTCGACTCTCATGAAAAAAAGGAGAGAAAAAACGTCCCTCATCTCAATCTACCAACAGGAATGGAACGATGAGAAGGAGAGGAACAAAAATGCATTTACTACGATCTCTTCGCTCTTGTACTTAGTGAGCCTGCGAGAGAGTCCTTCCTTTCCAGTAAGTACTTTTATCCAGTAAATGGCGGAACGAGAAACAGGCCCAGCTTTGTTGCATCCTGCAACAGCACAGCTTGCAAACAACCCAACAGCTCTCTCCGAGTCTGTCTCAATTTCATGGACAGCGGCGGGACTCCCTCTCATCGATTTCGTTTCTGTCTGGCAATCCGAAGGTTGGAGGAGCATTTTCCATCGAGATTTTAAAATATGAATTATTTTATGCAAGACTAGTGTCAAGAAGAAGAATCCTGGTGGCAAACATAATTAATATTCAAAAGTTTCATGCACCATTTTGTTAAATTACAGAACAACCATTGCGAATGTTTAAAATAACAGGACGCCATGAGGATTCCGAGATGTCAAAAATGCATATAATTATAATGAAATTATCATGTTCCAGTATGCCCCGTGTCATTTGTATCCTAAAATTCTGTATGCACACAATCTTATCCTATCACATCGGTTTTCCATAAATGTTTGCACTTTGCAAGAATCAATTTCCTGAAGACGTCTTAGTATTCTCGTTCTCGACAAATAGTTTTGTTATCATGGAATTGGCTCATCCTTCTTCTTTCATTCCAGCTGCGAATTTATCCAGTTGCGTGGCTTCTTCCCTTTCAAAGTGATCCGCTACTTGGTTACATCCCTTTTCCTGGGAATTATTTACTCTTTGAAAAAAGGAGACCATGCAAAAGTAGACCAACGAGAAGCTTACATAGATTTATTTGTGGAATAGAAACCAGGCAGAGAGACCTTTACATCCTGCAGTTTTCGTATAGATTCATGCTTACATCCTTGTCGCATGTTGTAGTATCCCTCACCAGTCCTCCTACATTTTCCACAATTTCTCTGTTTCTGTGTGTGGAACGGGAAAGCAACGCAACGGAAGCAGTTCTCGCAACAGAGAAGACCCTGTGTTTCAAGCAGGCTGGCAGACAGCATTGAATGTCGCGTTTGCAAGGAGCAAGAGAGAACTTGGAAAACAAGCGAGCATTATGGAACACCACCACTAATATAAGCATGGCAATAAGAGAAGTTGGCTGCCTTCAACAAAAAAAGAAGGAAGAAGCCATGGCAAGCGAAAAAGCAAACGAGTAATGCACCAACCAAGCCCGGCACTTGCAAGAAGTGTAATCTGCCACACACATGTACATTTTATACATCCTCAAATCATTACTTTTCCTCTTCTCTCTCGCTTGTATCAACTCCCCCTTTTTTAGATTCCTTCTTTTTTTCATGCATCTCTTTTACTTTGTCTGCTTAGTTTTTTGCTGCATCGTTATCCTGTGTAATATTATTCCAGCCCAACTCGAACAGCAGGCTTGTTGGTCTGTTCTTTACTACATAGCTTCGACGAGGGTTCGACCGTAATCAAACAGAACAGAAATTCCATATTCAGAAAAAAATGAGCATGAAAGTTTGTACTTACTTGGTAAAGTAAGTAAGGTGCTAGTATAAAGTATCTTTTTTTTGTAGCTTGGACGAAAAAAAATCTCATGTTGTTAACTTCCTGCGAGCAAACTAAGAAATGCACGCCACCCAAAAAAGACCCTGTGTACACCATGCGATTACTATGTGTGATGTTGAGATAGACCCAATTCCAACAACACAAAAAAATATATGTGTTCAGTTCGAACTAACAACCAGAGTATTTTTTTTTGGTCGAGACGGTAGATTGAACCTTTCCTTCAATTTCATACCTTTCATTTCAGATTCCATAGAGGACTCGAATAACAAAGGAAAAAAAGGCTTTAGGCGTTTTTATACCTGAGCAGATAGTTAGTAGCAAGGTATATGTTTCCTTTAAGTGTCTCGCTTCGCTCTTAAAGAAAGCCAAGCTGCGAACAAAGGAAAAAAGGTGCAAAACCTCCTGAAAATGGAATATGAGCCTTGAGAAGAGAGTTTTGGTGGAGCATGGGCAGGTAATAATATTTTTTTTTTGCTGGGCTATAGAGACCCATGCCTCTGTTCCCTTCAAGCCAAAATAAAAGCAGCCGCTGCACTTCCAAAATGTCATCAAAAAAACTTCATCACAGAATTTGTGGAAATGGGAATGCGTCACTAAGCACGAGTAATTTTTTTTATCACTTTTCATTACACCGTTTTTGTCGTACAAAAGACTACACAAGGAACGAAATTACGCCGTCTACATAACTTCTCAGAAGATCCATATTGTTCATGTTGAGTGGATGAAAGCACCACTTTGGAGAATTATATTGTGTCATATTGATGATTCCAGTGACTTGTTTCCACTGGATATTGAAGTGTATATGGCATGCCTTCTGGAGAAAACCAGGGAAATGTGAGATATGCATGACTCATTTTGATTGTTGTGGTGGCTACAATAGAACTCTAAATATAGACACCACCCGGCAGTTTTCTAATAAGGTATTGGGTCATCATCATTTTTTAGTACTAAAAATAAAATTTAATTTCATGGATTCTTTGAAATTATGAAATACTTTCTCAAAATGATAAACTCGTCAGCTTACCTGCTTCCCCACAGAAAGGGTTTTCTTTTCGTGCACCTAAAAATGGATCGAGTGATGCATCACCTCCGGCCGGTTTCTCCGTGCGCAAAAAAGCAGGTTCTTGAAGAGGAAAGGGGGACGCTTTCCCGAAAAGCTGGTCTCTCGTAAATCGGGTTCTGACAAACAAAATATATTGAATGAATTCCGGAGAAATAAAAGGCTGCTAAGTTGCGTGCGGCTTCTTCCTATAAGCAAGTAAGCTTCAAAGACCGGTTCCAAAACTTATTCAGTTTCGAAATGATCCCAGGAAAACGAAGGGAAAATGAAAAGTGATGCAAGATCTCTTTCTCCCGGAATTATAATAACTCATACATACTTTGTGCTTTCATGTGAAATATTTTCAGATTCATATAGTCACCCTTTCATATTCGCTAATCGCTTTGTTCTTTATGCCGCAATGTACATATTACGCAAAGCTGCATGAGAGCAAAATTACTACTCTTGACATCTTAAAAAAATTACAACGTATATTTCAAAGATCATTTCGTAGTCAGGAATAAAGGAATCTTGCTTCCTTCTTTTCTAGTGGCATTTTTATGCAAAGTTGAACTGGTTCCTGTGCCTCTCTTCCTCTTCAAAACAATGATGTTCTCAGTAACAGAAACCCGATTCGATTTGACCAACCGCCAATTTGACCATTTGCACATTATTAGTCATCCTTACCGCTCTTTCTGGAAAATAAAGTTGTTTGCTCGGTTGTCGTCGTCGTAAACAATTTTAAAGCAGCCAGTTGTCGAAGCTTTATGCTTCAACAAACTATACCAATCTAATTTCACAAAGATTATAGTAAGCCGCAAATATTGCACAATTGCTTTCTGATTTTTTAAACTTCAGCTTAGCATCGCCATAAAAAACTCATTGAAACCATTAGCAAGTAATAAATCATCCATCTTGTTGCTCAAAGTTGGAGGAAGGAAAGGAAAGGAGATATGTATAAACTTCAGAAAACAGTAAGCGCGTTAAGTAAGGGAGCTTAACTCAGTTTTCACCCAAATCAAAATCTCACTCTTGGTAAAAAAGAGAAGTTCTGTTCTTATAATGAAGTAGCGACACTGGGTGATCATGAAATTTTGGAATGTTACTACAAACCTGATTTTTCTCGGTTCTCCCTCCAACTGGCAAATAGAGAATGGGAGAATTTGGAATGAGTTATTTGTGAAAGCAGTAAATAATTTTGAGGACTCCATCGTAATCAAATTAGCGAGCTGTCGACGTAAACTTTTTTATGTGACCTGCTTCCGTTGCTCGCAGTAAACTCAAATTTAGCGCGACGAGTTACTTTTAATAGCTAATATTGGTTTTACCATGGTGGCATTTTCGTGTCTACTCAACGAGAATTCACTGCTACATACTCCTGTTTACATATATACTCTTGAATAAAGTGAGGAGGAACTCAAAGAAGCAAATGCAGAAGCGCTAATATTAGCATCAAGATATCCTATAATCTAAACACGATAAGTTCTAATCAAAGAGATTGCTTTAATTTGCTCTTTTCGAAAGCATGCAATACTTTTTATCAGTGGAACAAAATGAGCTGAAAAGAGTGGAGATTACCTCTGTCGACATTAGGCTACTTACTACATACTTCCGTTACTTTTAATTACGACCAGCAGCACATTTCTGTATTTTTACTTGACTCGACAAAGAGTTCAGGATTTTTACAACCAAACAAAATACAGACCTTAAATAAACAACCCTGATTCCATTGGAGCAGGAAAAGCCATTGTGTACAGGCCTATAAAGAAGAAGGTGCAATATTATGCATCGATACTAGTTTATGGTAGTAAAAAAAGCGTGTGCAATGAAGGTCACCTGCGAAGAAAAGAGAACCGGATCGTTCAAATGCCTCCGATCTTGAGTGAAGAAGTTTATTAAATTTTCGAGCAAACTATTGCAACTTGTGCTTCAAATTGGGTTACGGATGGCCATCATATCCGTATATTATTCTATTTTCTACCAAATATAGTATTGAATGCATTCCATCATTTTATTATTTTTTTCTCGGAAGATCTTTAAAAACTCTTATACTCCTGGCTAGATATATTATACGCTCCTGTATTTACGACCCTCCGGGTTTATGTTCCATGCGATATTATTATTGTTGTAGAATCGGTGTGGCATGGCGTAGCGATTGGCAGGTAAAGATGGCTCACACAAGCCCATGCTTGCTCACTACTAAACGGTTTATTACTTGAGAAACTTTTTGATGGTTTGACAAGACAGGAGAGAGATATGAGCTTAGTTTTTTTGAAGAATTGTAAAGGCTGAAAAGTAGGCCTTCAACTTCCAATTACAGTTAAACTTTGACATTATTATATCCCTCTCTGCATTGTACATGACCCGTCCTTTGTGACCGCTTCTTCCTTTTCTCTCTCTCTTCTCTCTTCCCGACATCCAACCAAAATTCTTCTCTGAGATGGGAAGAAAAAAGAAGACGAGAGAGAAGAAGCAGAGAAGTTTTTGAATCCTTGAACTGTCATCGTCTTTTCGGTGAGCCTGGTACCGAAGTGTGGAAATAAAAACCTTTATCTCCATGTAACAGACTGAGTCAAGTTGAGGCTGAAAATGATTGTATGTGTGTGAGTGTGTGTTACTTCCCAGATGGAAAATTAATATGTATTACGCTGCAGTTGTACCCGTTGTACTTGTACGTAAGTAAGCATGTGATAGACTCAAACAAATACTTTTTGATACGCATTTAATTTCCACAAAAAATACAACTTGAGCAGCATCAGTAGCAATATGTAGGTCTAAATTATTTGTGTCTTGAGAACTAGTAGACTAGTAGACGTATTAGGAACATATCATAATAACTTCTACGGGGTAAATGCGGAGGTATTTACGCTGCAGTAGTTTTTTTCTTCTTGAAGTTTTAGGAAGGAATGTGAGTGTTGTAATAAGTTTGTTGTCCACTGATAAATCCATACTTACAATCTTATGGTGGAAGTGTAAACAAAAACTTGTAAAAATTGTAAGTAATGTAGGAGGTTAATTACCACTCTTTTACTAGGTGTACATATACGTACGCGTTGTACACACACGATATCTTATTTTCTTAATATTACATGTACATAGATAGATGTTTACAAGTAAACATCTTTTCAGTTGATTTCTTTCTTCATGTATTGAAGCAGCAAAACTTCGTAATCTACAACAAAGCACACACAATTTCTTGTTGTGCTACTTAAGTTGCCTTTTGATTCCAGACAGGACCAGCCAAACTTGTTGTTTGTTGCAAGAAAGAGACGAGAGGGGAAGAAGAAAAATCGAAAGGTACTTAACTTTTTATTTCGTACAACAGGAGACTGGGAAGGCAAGCACTGGTTTCAACTGGAAAAAGGTCTCCCTTTGCGAACAACGAGCATATTATGGTATACGGAGATGTGTGTAACGTTATACTTATTTATAGTAATGTAGTATAGTATATATATATGTGATGTTGATGTTATATGTGAATGACTGTCCAAGGGCCGGAGCAGTGAAAACCTTTGGGGCATAAACCCCTGAATGATCACTCAGACGAGACAGTTAAAAGTTTTGAGAATGGAGAATACTTTACCTGGCTAGCAACACAATTTACAAGACTACGACTAAAATATTTACCTTAAATCATATAGTTTCTAACGTGGAAATTCCTGGTGCTGAGTGAGTGAGTGAGGAGCGAGCAGGCTCAAACCGGAGGTATTGAAAAAATATGACAATGGAAAAGAGAGAAAAAGAATTTCAACTTTCTTCAACTTCACAAAGAAACTTCTCTCATTATTGGAGGACTTCTTCGATTCAATAATGGCGAAAGATATTTTGCTGCTCAAAAGGGAGTATACACATATATCATACTTTTATTTTAGGGAATCGGGTCAGGCCGTCCGACGATTGCATTGAGGCAGTTTTTTCTTGTTCAAGTTCAAAAGGATCTCCTGAGTGAGAACACACATCCGTACCCAATCATTCACATCATAGCTTTATTTAGCGGATATGATCAACAATAGAAGGGAAATTGTTATAACACATATACCACCCCAAATTACACATGTTATGCGCACCATGGGCCCTCGAAAGCCCCTCTACTAAAAACCCTCCTGCCTCCAAAGTTCGGAGACAAAAGTCGACTTTTAAGAAGCAGAAAAATGCAACTCTTTTTTTTTTTAAAAAAAAAGTCCAAGGTCTCCTTTAATTGCTGATTACCTCAAGAACTGCATGAGCACTCGTCAAATGTGGCCAAAAGTCAGGCATGCGACTCGTGCTTGTTTGGCTGGTGCAGGATAGACAGGATTCATAGTATGGTTAATTATGTGCATGAAAGATGTGTTAAATTAGTGTTGGCCAACTGCCTAAAATTGTCGTCTGGTTATACCACCAAAATAAAAAAAATTAACTGAGCCCTGCATACACATCCGTTGAAGAAAAAAAATAAACTACGGACATGTCTGCGTTCCGCTACCTCACAATCAAGTATACATGAACTGCCAATCGAAAATGGATTAAGAATTATGAGCAACTAACATCAACTTCAACTAAAAGTTGTGTGTCCATGAATCAAGATGGAGAACAAGGTGAGAAGAGTGCTCACCATATCACCTAATCATTCTCGTCATCACCACAGCTTTTCATCACCCGCTGTTACACTTCATCACAGAGAAATTAAATTATGAGCAGACAGACGTTGCTGTTGTTACTTTATGCTCGGGCTAATGCAACAACTAAGCCACACGACAAAAGCGCTCGCTCGCAAAACGGAAAGGAATAGTTGGTGTCAGCCATGCTTGCTCATAGAAATTAGAGGAAAAACCTCCAGAAAGGAAATCATGGCTCAGAAGAGAGAGAGATAACAGTAAAAGAGCGAAAGAAGAGCACGTGTGTATGTTCTATTCATGAGTGCACTCTTTCTTAGCAATAATTGTGAGCAGACGAAAAGATCGTCTAAGTGAATCATGTCACGACGCGTACGCAAGGTAATATTTTTTGGTGTTGTGTGTGTGTGTAAACATTCCGAGTTAGCTTTTTCGAAGTAGCGTTACACACATGGTACATAGCTAAATTTAGATCAAGGTGATGTGTCCTTCGGAGTAATATCTAATTAGCAACAAAATATGAATCTTTTCTGCAGTTCAACTTTTTCTGCGTTCATCCGTTCGCTCCTGGTGGATGATAATGAAACAGGAAGATTTGCTTTGACATTAGAAAATGCCCGTGTGATTTATTTTCATCTGTGTAGCATTTTTTCTTTCAAAGTGCATCTTTCTTCGGAGGTGATGATCGACCGTATTTTTTCACTTGAGGCAAAAGCCAATATTTGAATGATTAATATTTTACGACATAACGGTGCTCTCTCCTTCACTCCTGCTTGCTTGCTGCTGCTGCTGGTGTCTTCGGTGAAAATGTCAAGTTGCCGAGCAAGAATGCGAACGTCAATATACGTATCAATTTTTAAGATTTTTTTCAAACTTCATGTGCTATCATGAACTATTTTTGGCAGGGTAGCTTGAGAAATGTCTGTCAAGCTGAAAATAATAGCGTTCGCATTGATCACAAACATTTTTCAGACTTTCTCATATCCTTCATTCAGCTTTTCCGCGTCACCTAAGTTGGGACTACCATAAAAGGTGACTGTGACTGCGTATCCCTATCTCAATCTGTGGAGCATGTACCTCAATGCACACAATTTCTATTTTTTTTTCTTCAAGCAAGCTCATCCCACCTTTGCAGCAGAGTTAAGGTACATTTACATTCTTCCTTCCTGTTTTATTTCAGTTCCTCAGTAAAAAATATCACCCTGACCTGTTATACTACATTCAGCATCCTGACGCTTCCGAGTGATTTCGTCATCCCAGTCGACACTTACCTTGCCTTGCTCTCTTTCAAAGCTTCGCTCATACTCGGTCAATATATAAAGTACATAAAAGATAGTCCGAAAGAAAACACATTTTCCCAAAGAAATTTGCATGAAGGTTCGTTTCGTGCACTCATTTTATTTATGTAATTCAATTAAAATATAGGTTAACGTTATGTCTTTCCGAGAGAGCACCAATATAAAATCTCTCATTGTCAGCTTCAATATGCAAATTACGTGAGAAATGCGAAGAAAAATGTAGTCACCGCACCAGCAGCAGCAGCAGCAGCAACCGCTTCCTTTTCCTCAACCAGTTGTGTCAAGTATTTCGTAAGAAGCAAAAAAAAGAGACAAAGAAAGAACACAAAGAGACCACAAAAAGTATGCAGTAGTTTGCAAATAAGAAAGGGTTTAGCCTTGCCCACAAGCTGTCCTCTCTAAATGCACTACTGCTGTTTTTATTTTGTCAGCAGGCCGCTGATGAGGATTTTCCAACTGCGAGTGAGCCCCCATTTATTCCACAATTTAAATGTCGATGAGGAGAGTGGATGAAGAAAGCAGAAACTTCGTGGCTCATGACGGACATCGCCATAGTTTCTTCATGTTATGTTTATCAATGGGAAGTGATCAAGGAATGGCAGCGGAGTGAGTAAATGAGTGTGTAGCTTCGGGCCTCCCTCCGGAGATCTCCTTGTGGCGCATCTTTGAAGATGATGATAAGTTATTCGTGGAAATGACAGAAACAAGCGTTTCTAGACAATTTACAGATGGAAATTGGAAATAATTTGGAATTCTAGAGGTGCATCCTGTCATGTCATTTTCACTCAGATTGCTCCTCCGTCTTTTTAGTACACTTGCTGTGCTGGTGTAATTTTGGCTTTGGCATTGGCACTCATTTTCACATTCCTTTGAGATTTCGTGATGGTGGTGATGGTGATGATGATCACGGCTCCTGATCATCTACATCGTGATTGCAGTGGAAAGTGGCAAAAATGTTTTCTTTCTTGCTTTGCGTCTCCTGCCTCCTTCCATATTACGCCATTCCATCAGAATTCCGAATTGAAAATACGCACGACGTATTGTTGTTCCGGAAGCTTGGGCAAATGCGACTTGGCCAAAATTTTAATTTTCGTCCTCTTCGAAAACCAGCATTGAATCATCGTCCCTTCCGTGTATCAAAATTTATTTGTGTGAAACGTGAATCATGGCATGACAACGGTAGTTTAGCTGTATCCCACCCGGCCGCCACCTCAGAATTCTGGTTAATTACGAATTCCAATTTTAGCTCCTCACATTCAGTTACATGTGACAAGCAGCGCACACATATAATTTATTATCAAGATAATACATATGAGATAAGAAGAGAGAGGAAGGAAAGCAACAACAACTCAAAGAAAAGTATTTTAAGAAGCAACAATGTTCATGTCATATTTCCAAGGTAACAATTATTCTTCGTTATCTTCGTGTCCTTATCTATCTACGCTAATTTTAAGTGATATTATTTAAAAAAAATTCCTAAGGATTTATTGCCAGTTCCAAGTTCATTTCTCAGTTGATCACTAAACGTCGGGGTGATATCACAATTACCAACATTTTTATAGCCAAAATATAAATGAAGTGAAAAATATCAATAAACCCTTTCCGAAAGAAAATTCAAAAAAATGACCGGCGGAGATGTTATTTTTACAAAAAAATTCTCTTTGAAGTTGTGGTTCAGTTGATATTTCCGCACTTACTAAAACGCCCGACTGAAAGCTGAAACAACATAATAATGAGATCACGATCCGTTAGTATTATTATTACTACTACTCTTACTACTCCAGTACATCTTTGTTCTAAGGCGCACATGCAGCAATCGGAAATGGAAACGCAGAAAAACCCAGAAACACCACTCACTCGTCATCACATCACTCCGAGAAAAAAAAACATGTTTGCACTGTTCCGTCTCCATTACCAAAAATGGCAATTCCTATAATAAGCCTGTGTGATGAAGAAAGGTAGTAGAAAAACATGCTCTATACACGCGTTCCTAAAAAAATACAAGACGAGCGTTGTGATGTTGTAACTCGCCATTTTTCAAAACCCATTTTCCTTCCATCTATAAACAGTCCAAGAGTAGGTTTTTAAGAGGTCGTTGTAACCTGACTACAGACAAATTATCGGTTTTTTATAGGAATACAATCGTAATTTTACTTGTAAACTTCAAAAAAAAGTTGCATGCATGTGTGCCTTTTAGTTCTCTATAGTGATGTTATTGGTGGCCGTAACCCAGTGCTTGTAAAATGCTTGATGTACTTATTTACAGTAAATACACGGACCCGGCGAGTGAATGAGTACATTTGTGGAATGCAACTGCTCACGATATAACTCAAGGATGGAAATCTTAAGCTGCGGTGAAGAGCGATTTAAAAATGCGTATAAATAAGCGCACATGTACTTTGCTCCTGGTGGTGAGCCAAATTTGCCAATACCATCGAACTTGACATTTTCCGCTGTGAAGAATTGTACTGTGACGACGGAAAATGTCGTGTTCTCTTCCCTGTCACGTGCGTGATAAGCAGCTAGGAGGCTCCTTGATTTCAAATAATAATTATGACATTTATTTATGTATTCTGGGGGCGCGCAAATGAGCACTTCATTACAGGAGTTTTAGATTACATAAAGATTTTAGAAACTTTTATTTAGGAAGTCGTCATCAGCCTGACTTTACAAACTGACTTGGAAATTATGAAAATGTATAAGTTCTTTGAAATTATTGGATGGCAAAATTATTAAACAACGGAAAGTTTTTGCTCAAATGAGTGACAAAGAAAGTCTTTACCGTGTCTGCGTCACATAATTAATTTTCAAAATTGACGTCATGCCACAGTATTTGTGAGGTTGCTGTCATTTTTTAACATTTTAGAGAAATCTGACAGTTCGTACCAGACTACGTATTATAATTATTAGAGTACCGAGAAAATAAATTTTGCCATAATTTCTTCCACTATTTTACAAAAAAAAAACATCTATTGATCTTCATGAAAGTTTTTTTTTTAAATTAAGATTTTTTTTACTACACCAATACTTCTGAGCATAACGCCCGGAAAATCCAGATAAGCCACAATAATGGCAGCAGTGAATAATAATAAATTAACCGTGTGCAATAGAGAGAATATAACGTATAAATTTATAGTTGTACGATACGTGATCATATCAGCTTAATTGATTTATGTCAGATTCCAGAAGTAGATATAACGCCTCTCTCTCTCGGAACAACTTTATTGTTTGTAAATAAATCCGCTACAATTTTATCATCTGTTTAACAAGTTATCGACTGCATTAGCGATATGGGTGCATTCACACTTGCGTTTTTTGGCACGTGAAGCTGTTTTGAGAGAGAGACAGTGCTTCTGTGTCTATCTATTTTGCTTCACACGAAATGCAGAGAGGAGAAAAACGAGGGAGGAGGAAGAAAGAATTAAACATGACATAATAAATACAAGATACACGTGCTTGAAGAACGATACTATGCTTCCGACAATTTATTTTACTTTTATATGTACAATCACACTCTAAAAAATAAATCACAATCGTTAGGCAAAAAAGTGCCACAGCACAGATGCAAATGTTCTTTGTTTTTCTGGTCGGTGAAGTAATCTGGAACTGATAGTATACTGTTAAGTGATAAGGAATCACTCCTTCCACTTCCGTCTCCATATTAAGCACGTCTAACAAAACGATGCTTCTATATAATCGAATGGCATTGAAGAATCATTCTCTTTCGGTGGTGTTCCTTTATTAGCTCCAGGGTGGACTTTAATGGATTCTGTGCTTCAGAGATTTTAGAGGCAATAAACCCAACGCAGCAAGGTGTAAAGCATAGAACGGGCATTAAAACTGGATAAGACATTATCACAGAACAAGATTGTACATAAAATTTAATGAAAGATTATTATTCCGCATGAAATCTTATGATAGAACATTACTGCGCATGAGATCTTAACATAGAAAACTACTGCGCATGAGATCTTATGATAGAACGCTACTGCGCTTGAATACTTATCATTGAACACTACTGCGCATGGATTCTTATCATTGAACACTA
>JAHZNF010003720.1:0-17302 GCA_027744215.1 Troglopedetes dispersus | reverse complement strand
ATTACTACCGAACTACCGCACCAACATTAGCAAAAAAAATATATAACCGAGTGACTAAAGCAGAGAGCTGACCAAGCTTCCAAGAAACAAAAAAACATAATAATAAAAAAGCTAACGAATAAGATTGAGTTTGTACGCTGAGTGTCACGCTGGGACATGGGTAATCCACGAACAAGAGAGTGAAGATGAAGAGAAGACAATGCTTTTGTGAATAAAAAAAAGGAATAGGTATATACGTTGTATCCAGGATGAGTACAATCTCGGTCTCTTACTCAAGATGTCTCATGCCAAAAGTGTTTCTTTGTGTCGTATCTTTTAGTAGGTATATATATATGAACACGTTTTTGCAAGTGGACATCTAACAATGCTTTATTTAACTAATTACATGCCCAAAAAACATTTTCACTGTCACTCTGCGACTACCTACTTACCTCCTTCATAATAATGTGCGTGCTTGTTACTAACTCTACTATGATGAATATATGATGACTATTGTACATGCATATTATACTACTACCTTGTTTACATTCTCAGAAAAAATGTCCAGCCAAAGCCATCGAGAAACAAATTTCTCTGGCTTTTTGCAACTTCTCGCTTATAGTGCTGCAATTTCACAATTTTGCACATAAGTACCTCACCCTGACAATATTGTTTTCGGTTTGAAATCAACGAAAGATTTCGCATTTAATAATTTATCCCAATAAATCAGAATAACAACAGGAATATATTATTAATACGATGTTATTATCTAGTACCAGTTTTCCTTTACTTGGAAAAACGAAGGCTGACAAAATAGCCTAGCGACAGTTGAAAAACAAGCTGAACTAAAAAAAGGAGAAGGAGGAGCACCGTGCCACTGTCACTCGTGTCAAGGTGAAAAGGAGAATTACCTACATGACGGATAGGAAGGAAAAAGTAATAATAATTGTTTGCAGAAATGCCTCATTTGTTTCTACTTCATATGATAAGTTTGGCAGCTTATGTTCTCATATACAAATATATGCACACACCACAGTCAGGAAAAAACTAGCATGTATTAATTTGTTGACTAATACGATTATTTCAGGAGAGACAACAAAGTCCAGCGGTTTCCCATGTTTTTATGTGGCCCCGACAGTTTGTTCTGAGTGTTTGGTGTTTGCTCCCAATGGAATTGAAGCGAAACCATGTAGCTACCACTTTCACTTGCTTTGTTGCATAAATACACACCACAAAATACAGCGCAGTTTGGTACGAGAAAAAAAAACTAATTGCCAGGAATATGAATGCTCGGCAAAATGATGTGTTTCATGAAAAACCCATGCTGGAGACCAAACCTCCCACCTAATTAAATTAAATAGAAAACACAACAAGGTATATGACGGAGAAAAAAGCGCGGTCATCATCAGCCAAAGCAACGCCATTTTTAATCGTATTAACTACTCAACTTGCCTCCATGTTTTATCCGAAAAAGTGGATTGGAAGGATTTAGCGGAAATTAGAACTTAAAAAAATGAAATCTGTTATGTTTGCTTTGTTGTTCACTGGCATGGGCCATAATTATTGGAGCAATCATTGTAGACAACGTCAGAAAATCGTTGTGCCAAAAAAAACTCGACGGGATAATGGTTCACGAGGTTGGATGCAGGAAGCAGGAAAACCACACCTGAAATTGTTTCATTTCATCATTCCAATGGTGAGCACCACTTGAGTGGGATGATGAGGCGAGATGCGGTAACGTGTAAGTAAGTAATCTTGTCCACTTCCACCCGCAATAATAAAAAAACCTTTCTCATTTGTTGGAGAGTGTAAAGTGTGTGCATTGTGTCCACATCCAACTGATAAAATAGTGCTAATTAAAAATAGTAACAATAATTGAGTGAGTGACATTCCGATAAAAAGTCTATTGAAAAAAGCTCCCGAAACAAAAGTGTTTGTAATACATGTTTCGTAAAAACTTGCTGTGTAAGTATTATTTTTTTTGTTCAGATGAAAATATTTGCTGAGTGTTGTTTAATCACAAAAGTGTAAAATAAAATCAAAAGCCCAGCACTTAAACATTCCAATTTGACGTTGACGTGTGTGCACTTTTTTTATTAATGACTCCATCATGTGTCCATTTCATGCGTTATCAACCCGAAAAAAACGTTGTTACATATAATGTTTCAAGACGTACATTTGTATTCCACTCGAAAGGCTTCTCCCGTTTCTGGCACAGGTAAATTAAGATAAAATTATAAAAAAAGGAAGTACGAATTGAAACCCTTGGAACCGTATTATTTTTTTTCACCGAAATAATAAAAAGCCATTTTACTAGCACTTTTCCATCATATTTTTTTTTGGAATGCTAACCACATCTCAGAGATCACAAAATTATAAAAGGATTTTTTCTCCCTTTCTCGGGAAAAAAGCTCACCGCATCCCATCAACCGCATAACACACGTGATTCCTCATATCACTCCATTCGATCAAGACCATACATATCAACAAGTTATCAAGAAGAAACAAAAAAACGGTAGAAAGGTGAAACATGAAATGAGACATAGGTTGAACAGAAAACACAGCCGTGGTTAGACATCTCCTTTCGCCTTCTCTGGCGAAAGATGACTGACTGTCTTTTTTTTCTGATTCTGTGAGCTCTTCCACTTGCTGTTCTTTTATTGTTGGTGATGCTGGAACAAAGTTGATGTGGAATCATGATTTGCGGATGACGATGATGATATGCTTTAGTTACTGTTGCTCCGTGTTCGCATACCGCCACCAACATCAACCTCACAAACGTTGTAGCAAAAACCATCAGGATGAATCTGTTGGACGAGGACAGGTTCGTCGACTCTTTGACTTTGTAAAGGTCGGGAGTGCAGAGCCACTACTGCTACTTTTGCCACCATATCACCATCATCAACTTCACCAGCATCATCATCATCACCAACATTTTTCGTTGCATTTTCCCTTTTCATATAAAAAAAGCTGTCCTCGTCGTTGTCCCTGGTGTTATTTTAACCAATCCACTCAAAATATACTTACGTTGTTACTGTACACAAAAAGACTAAAAACTCATTCACTTTTACTTAACAGCGAAAGAAGAAAGAAAATAAGCATCAACAAAAAAAATCGCCTTGATCATGATCATCGTCATTATCATCACTCTTCCTTTCCAGTCAAGTTTTTTTTTGCCTGCTTCCATCCGCTCTTCTACTGTGAAGAGTGAACACGTTCTTGACGTAGTTTTGCATAAACAACCGTACACCAGAAAAATGGCAAAGAGTCAAGAAGACAGGGGAAAAAATCTTGAGCATTTTTTATTCCAACCCATCAATTTTCTTTTAATAGGAATACATACGGGACTGCGTGCCACCAGGCAGAAGGGAGAAAAAAAATCAGTGGGAGCAAATATGATGGAAGCTTCCATTGTTTTCATATCTTTTCACAATCAATCCATTTATCATGGTTTAAGTGGCAGCAGCAAAAAAAAGAGCAACAGGGACTTTTTGCTGCCGACTGCAAACACACGTAATTTAGTCAGGATGCTTCACTGCAATTATGTTTTTTTTTGCTTGCCTCTTTTCCTCTTCGCTCATTTCACTCTAATGCAAAGAGGAGAAATGCGTCCATGTGGATCGCGTAGGTAGCTCCTTTTTTTCTGTAAATACATGGTACTAAGTATAGCATGATTGCTAGGTAAACAAATGAATTCCCTTTTTCAATATGAAATGCTTTACTTTTACAAACGCTTATTTTTTTGCTGAAAATAGTCTCATGAGCATAAACTAGTTGAGAAGTGTGTGCTGAGCTTATTGAAATGCAGAGATGCGAATGGAGAAACTGCTTTCCTGACGCCCGTCAAATTAATATTACGCCCATTTCTTGCAGGAGGTGCAGCACCAAAAATTTAAATGATATTTTTTTTATTGTTTTATTAATAATTTTTTTCGGAATTTTCTCGAGAAAGTAATTTTCTCCTTGAGAGTACTCTGCATGAGCTTTGTTCACGGGTTGGCTCGAGAACTTTCAGAAGAATTCATAGAAAAAGCACGTTCTCCATAAGAATAAGTGAATGATCATGCTGACGACTTTAATGGACTCTGAAAGGGCATTCAGGACATGGAAATGTATTATCAATTTGTAACAGATTGCAAACCAGAAGATGAAGCCTTACCACACAGAACACTTTGCGAAAGACGGAGAAAAAAACCTGTTTGCTATACATATCTCTAATTTTTTATTTCCACCCAAGTCCATATCAATGTCAGTGCCTAATATGCTATTGCACTTTCTTTTATTATCGCAAATCAAATTAGGAGCAGTGGACTTTTTATTTAGGTGATAATCATGTTGATTAAGTGTTTTTTTCTGTCAGATTAATTAAAAGTGCAAACATCTTCCTTTCTTTAAAAAAAATCGATAATCTTCCAATCAATATTTTTCCACGCATCATCCCATCCCATCCTTTCTATCAGAGCTCATTAATAACTTTGTTTATATTTTTCCCGAACACGAACTTTGCCACTTATCTCAAGATTCAGTGACTGACTGACTGACTCATGAACTATATCAATGGGGAATCAATAACAGTTGCGAAAAAAATACATGTTTTCTTTATTTTAAAAAATTAAGTATACGCATATCTATAAATTTATCCTTCACAATAGAGCCAACCAGAAAAATAAATATTTTATCGATGACGCTCGTATAAAATCTAGGTGGGTTGCAAGTTGCAAAACCACACACACACACATGTTGACAGAATGGAATTTTATACGAGGAGGAACTCCAGATGAAAGTCATAAAAATCTCTTTTTACGTTACATCACTATGATCCCATTATTATCAGCAACAGGAGCGCGAATCAACGCGCTGCACACATGGAGCGCTTATTAGTGAATGCAGAATATGCAGGAGCACAGAGGGCGACATGCCATCGAACCAATTTTCCTCACTTAGTAAAGTGTAAATTCAGTCAGTCGTAGTAAAATATAAAAAAAAAATCAGCCATACATAAGTCATCAAATCAATGTCAAGTTTATCTATTATTTTTCCCCTTTTTTCCAGATGAGTGATTGGACTATATGAGAAATTCTGTATTAAGTAACAGTGGTTTTTTTTCCTTGGTGCTGCTATGCTGATAAACAACAGGCATTAAATGGTTTTTGAGTAACCCAAGCGTGCGATATCCCAGCTGAGTGGAGACCATAGAATATGACAGGACATGATTGTTACGGAACAAAAAATCTGCATAATATCTGGAAAACACTTTAATCACAACAATAACATGGGAGAAGCGTATACGAGACAGGAGCAAAAAACGGAGATACCCAAAAAAAAATGTGATACGTGTGCGCACTCACTTTCCCATGCTCCGTCAACTCCGCTTAAGATGGTCACTGGTCATGTCATGATGGACTCGCGCATTATCATTGTCATGAATGGCAAACTAACGGAACTTTCATGTTTGATAAGTATCAAAAAAAAATTTTGCTCGCTTACTCACTCTCCATTTTCTCTTCCTCTATTATTACAAATGAGAAAAAATAGGGAATGAATGGTCTGTTGACATTGACGTCGGAAATAGATTGGCTTGGCTATTAACCCCGTGTCCAGCTTAACCTTGACAATGAATCAAGTGAACAAGAGAGAGAGAGAGAGAGAGAGAGTGGATACATGCATGCATTAAAAACCAAGTCTTCCTCGAATAAATGCATACATGTTTAATATTAAATGTATGGGATGGGTTGAAACTACATAATGATATGTAATCACCGACACCGAATAAACTTTTTTTTATCATCAGTGCTCCAATATGTTTATAACTAACTAGCAACACTGAAAGTTCGCCTGTGTCGCACAAACACACGCCAACACATAATGCGGCAATAATAAGCCAGCGTTGAGTGTGTGTGTGTGTGGCTTCAAACTAAATGTGACTGGAGAGGAGATTGTGTTCAAGACGCGTTGGCTCTGGTAAAAGTTGTAAAAGAGCGATACGGAAAGACTTCTCTAATATGTTTTTACTTGACTTCACTTTATCATCAAATTTTCTCTTTTCCTTTCTCAAATCGTATGCGAATCTACTGACGTCCGCTACTTCTTCTGTTCAGCGAGCCACTCTTTTTTTTAACTATGCAAATAAAAATGCATGTTTGGACTTTTACAGGATAAGGGGAAGTATGTACATGAGTTGCTGGAGCCATCGAGCAACTTGGTCCAGTGCATAATATCCTTTATCTTGTGTCAACCTTGACACTCGCTTGCAGACTTCGACTTGGTCTCAAACAAGTCAGTGGTTTGTGCATGAATGCATTCCGTGAAGGTTGTGGAGAGATAATTCAGCATGGCAAAAATGATTTATCCTTTTTCTGTCGTTCACCCGAAAGAACCATAAGGATCTGGAGTAATATAATGGGTCCTACTACGTAATATATTTCTCCCTTAGAAAAAAAAAGAATGATAATGGCAGCCCCCAGCAAAAAAAAGGTTATGGACGGACACTTTCATTGACGATTGACCAGTAATCAACGGAAAATAAGTTCAAAATACAAAGTACAACAGGCGGTTGTTTGTGGTGGATGACCACAGAAAAAAAAAGTTGGTGGATATAAAAGACCTTTTTTTATTACTGATAAGGGCTCCATTTCAGCTATCTCTGTATCCTGTAATATTGTAACATCCTTTTATACAGTGGTTGTTTGTGAGCTTGGTGACATGATGACCGATTGGATATTAAGCTATACCGCGAAAAACTACAATGTACTTAAGCTGCTCGACAAAGTGTATATTGATATAACACAATTTATTATGGATCTATAAAAGTAGGTATATTATGTATGTATGCACTTAACTTTGTGTGGGCGTCGTATCACATTTTTTTTGACAAAATGATTTCGCCTTCTCCTTTTTTGCTTATGAGTGATGGGCAGCAGTGCGCTTTATATGATATGTGCCTATATTGATGTGTAAAGGATATTATGAATAAAATGTGATATATTTTTGCGCTGACCTGAACTGACATGTCATAACCTTCACCATTATCGAATAAATCATCTGACTGAGTTGAGATTTTTGCTCTTTGGTTACACAAGTTTTATAAATGAATATTTGGTTGCAACATTTTTTTTGTTCGGATAAATTTAACTCATGATTTTATTTCTCAGAAGGTGTGATAAATGCATGTCACTGTGATTCTCTTAAATTGAAATTATCCGGAAAACGAGTTGCACAAAAATTGGCTTTTAGCAAGTGGACAAAAAAATTAAATGGCTGAAGTGCAAGCTCATCTCTAAACTATGTATTATCATCGTGACAATATGATCCACATCCTGACCAGTTTCAAGGTTCCGCGACAAAGTGTAAAAATGTTCAGCATTGTGTGGGCAATACAAATGTGTGAGAACACAAGAAATAACTCATCATACCTACTATACTACCTTCGCAAATTTTCTGGGTGGTGTATACTTTAATTTCACATTTTTGGTGGTTCCCTTAATCACTTTAATTTCAATAATTGCAATAAAAAAATCCGACTGAGTCTAACCGCAAGTTATTCACCATTACTATAATATTTTTTTCGGTTCGTCTATCCAATTTCCACTCCTGAGCAGACATGAATGTGTAAATTGTTTTTTTTTATTTTGAAACAAATTGGTCGAATTGTAACGATTACATAACAGCACGAGAAACAATGCATTTGTGCTGAAAAGGATTGGACAATAAAGAATAAAATTGAAATTGCACTTGGAACCCCTCGGATGATGCGCTAAGTGACGTTGTTCCCAATCTTCATCGAATAGAAGAATATTGCAATGAAGAGACCTTGGATCATTCGTTTTTAATAGGGAAGCATGAAGCACGACGTCATGATAAAAAGGCACACAATACTACTGCATCCTCATAAATCTCACCATCAATTGCAATGAAAGCATTTTTACAGCGTCCAGTAGAAAACTTATTGTACCAGGCGAAAGAATGTATTCCACACCAACTGACTTGACAAAAAAATAGTTTAACGTGATGTGGTGACGCTCAAAAATTTATTTATTGTGGCCGCGTAGTACGCAGTAATGCCTCTTCCATTTCGCCTACAAAACTCCTCATAAAAATTTGCAACGAAGTTTGGCTCAACCTTGAGAAGTATTTTCCGTTCAATAGTTCAATGTCAAACGGGAGATGCTTCCATCCACAAAAAAAATTCAGTCTGGATTTTAAAAAAGGAGGATGAAGTATTCCGCTCAATAAGTCCACAAGAAGAATAATATATTTTTGAATCCCAACTTCTCCAAATCTGTCCAGTCATCCACTTCGCCTCAAGTCCAATGCTTCAATTTAATACGAACTAATTCCCTCTTGAAACTGAATGACATGGACTTTTATTGTCACAATGGAGCAAAAAATATGTTCATTACTAGCCTTCCCATCTAACAAACTTCCTTATCAAAAGAAATGCGGTTGAAAATTATCCATAATATATTATCCAGTCAGTGTTTTGATCATTAAAGAAAGGAAAGTGTGCGAAACTCTGACAAAGAAGTAGACATTATCAGGAAACTTTATCAGGATTTTTCATGCCCGTCATCCCTCGCAGTTTTTCCTGCTCAAAATCAGTTTTCTGAGAAGTATTCTCTGGTCTGTTCGTGACAAAAACGTTTGCAATCATGTTCCCGTCTGGACGGTTTAGCAAAAGGTAGTAAGCAAACATAATACCTACAACTCCTGGAGAATCATGATGACGATGGATAGGCAAACTCTTCCTTGTGTGGGTTTCGCATCCTAAACAAAAAAGTTATAAATCTCCTCATCATCATGACTGGTCCAGAAAAATGGTGGACTGGATGGCGTTCGTGTTTGATACAAACACTGAAGCAATTTTTTCAAAAAATATTTTTTGGAGCTTCCTTGATGATAACATAACACTGTTCAGCCTGCTCGTCGCGTCAAGCACATATCTTCTTCACTCATTCTACTCAGATTTGTCTCGCGAAAATCCTATGATTCGGATTTTATTCCGCGATGCACACAGTAACATGCATATCATCACGGAGCAGGTTTTATATAGGCAGCTTATAAAAAAAATGTTATATTGTATTTGCAAAACAAAAGTAATTTGCACTCCCATTTTGTAATATTTTGTATGCTCCGCGGGGTACATGCATGCAACCGACTTTGGAGAAGCAGGTAGCTCCTCTCTGGACAAAAGGCCTACGGCAAGTTGCCAATCTGAAAACGTGTTCCTCAACGCAAACACAAGCCAGGAGAGAAAAGGAAGATTTAAATGCAATCTCTACACAGACCTGTACACACACACACACACACACACACACCTGGCTACCTACAAAAAAAATTTAGCTCACATTGCTTCGAAGACGACCGGTGAGGGATTAGGCAATTAACTTGTTTCAGCGTTATATACGTAATAATGCAATGTTGCAAAGCTTGTTTCCCTTCTTGTGAGATGTTGTTGATGTTTGTCCCTATCTTGCGTGTGAGCAGAAGCATGCATCACTATCTATCACCATCCTCTCAAATGCTGCTCTTGTGTATTCTCGCAGATTTTTTTTTGCAAAAAAAAAATTATGTGGAGATATAAGTACATACCTTTCTATTATACTTGTAGCGTATTTTTTTTTGCATAACTCTTATTAGCGATCGAGTCAACCTTGAGACAGGAGTTTGACCCACCACAAGCAATCACCGCCAGCGCAGCGCTGCCACTACCAGCGTGATCGTTATTATTACAAGGAGTATAATTTTTTATCATCCTTAAACGCAAAAGTACGAGGCGTTTCTTGAAAAGCACTTTGTGAATAGCTGTGCCATGTATGTATGATGTATACTAGTATAGTGAAGATATTTTTACAGTTTTTTTCCTCGACTTGTGAAAAAAAAAGATGTTCAATTCATGATAATAAAAATGTAGGTACATTGTTGTGTGTAGGTAGATGGGTTCTCTCAGGTAAAAATCCATAATGATGCACGAATCGCAAAATGTATTTTGACGAGGGATCAAAATCACATTTTCTTTTTGACACCACATGGATCAGAAAAAGTTTTATGATTACTCCCTAATAATGGAAAAATATCCTAAGATAACACAGCATTAGAGAGAAATGAAGAGCAGATAACTTTGGAATTGTGCTTAATGTCAATTCGTGATTTAAATTGAGTCTTTGCTCGTGATCCACTCAGTGGCAATGCATCACTGCAAAATACACTGAGAAGATACCATTTCGAAGGAACCAAAAAGATTGCTTCATCTCCAATACAATGTTTGTAACACGGACATTCATGCATAGAAAGGAAGAGTACGAAGAATCTTAGAAGGCAAAAAAATATGTCATAAAAATGAAATGAATGCAAGACAGACATGCCACTGAATGTTTACGCTAGAATAAGAAATACTCACTTTAGGAATCTTGGCTTGCACAGGTAATCGTCGTGCTTCAGATCTATGATTACCTTATTTGAAGGGATGCCTTATGAAGGTGCTATAAACATCTGTAATGTAACATTGTATAGGAACATAGTAATCCTGTATCTTGCCTGTTGCATCTGACGACACGGAGCAATAAAAGATGACTTGTTGCAGACAAAAAGGACTTTTTTTTGCGAAACACATGTTGCAAAATTTTTCCTTTAAGTTTATTCCCTCCCTCTCTCCTATTTCGTTCCTTTAGTAACTTTTTTTTTGCAAAGCTGTCTGTCTAGCTAGAAGACGCTGGTAGCAACAAAGTATTGAGATGCTTTTAAAGTGTGTGGAAACCCAGCAGCCCATTCAAAGTGGAGACGAAGGCAAGAGACCTTTTTTGGGAGAATTCCTAATGTAAGATGCGATGTGGTGGTGATGATAATTGACGGTGATCATGAAAATGGTTATTCTCCTTTTTGAAAAAAAGTATAATGTAATACCTATTCATTTTCCTCTATTACCTACACTTATATTGAATGACAAGCACAACTATGTGCTTAAAGAGAACTAGTATTCGGCAGGGTGGCTGTGATGATGTAACTTACTTTTGAACAAAAAATGAAAGAAGCAATCACTTTTTATGAAAGGAGTTACAATTTATAAAGCAATCTGTAAGATAAGTTCTTTTGAAGGACAATGCAGACTTGTAATCTTATAAAATATTATACATAGTTAATATCCTGTCAGCAAGTCAGTTAGTCTGGATTACATTTTTATTGGGAGAGATGGAAGACCTCAACAGGATTTAAAAGATGAAATTATTTTGAAAGCTGAATGAACAAGAAAAAAAAGAAGATTAGTCAACAATGGCACGACCACAGCTTCACCAATGACTATACTATACTCTCTAAAACAGAAAATCTTACTAGATGCATGCATATGAAGCGTACAACTAATGCAACTTGTTGATCCCCATTCATCATCGTAATCATCTTTGCCTCACTACGACAAAAAGAAGTGAATAAATTCTTCATGTTTCGTCGTTTCCTTTGAAAAAAATTATTATGAGGCGATTAGGTAACATCTTTTTCGACATAGTGTAGATTACGATGACGACAATGACAATAATGATGCTGCTTTTTTTTCTTCTTACAAAGGCATTGAGACATACTCAAGAACAGGGTAGGTATGCTTTTTGCAAAAAAAAGTAAAATTGTTTGCCCACCTGTTCACAAGTTTAACTTGCTGCAGAGCACAGAAAATGCTAGTATAAAAAAAACTGCAGAAAAGGAAAGGTACTACTGACTGACTCTACTTTGTCTGCCGTGCGGCTTCTGTGCCCACACGATCTTAAAAAGGGTTCCTCGAACAAACCAAATAGATACCTATTTGAAAGGATGCAAAAAAAATTTAAGTGGACACCTTCCCTGCCTTCCTAATAATAAATTGCATACTTCATCGGTATTGCCTCATAAGATGAGAAATGACTGTGACGAAATCCATACTGTGTTATCATTGTTATTTAGAGGGTTTTCATGCGAACCAAATCACGGCGTCCACTAAAATACTCAAGAAGACAAGTTTATTCAGTCGTCATGAAAGATTCATATCAGCGAGTCGGGAGAACATTCATGAACGAACGTGAGTAACACCATCCTGTGAAAATTGCAAACCACACTAGCTTCCCAACTAAAATCCAATCGGATGACTATTTGGCCATATAAATTTCTCTGTTTTGTGAACGCTCATTCACTCCTGTTCAAGATCGATTAGGAGATATTTTGATGAAATTGAGCAAAAGGAAAGTATTAAGAAGAATTAGAAAAAAAATCTGTGTGCACAGTGGTTAGAAGGTCTACGCAAATAGGAACATTTGGAGGAGGAAACAACTGTTGTGGCTACCTAAATGCTAATTTGTGCACGCGTGCCACAGCAATTGCAAGTATGGTGTATGCTTTTGTAATTATTGACTCATTTTCCCCCTTCCTCCACAGCTGCAGCGAATGATTTTAATAACAACAACCAACGCCACAAATGGATGCTGTTGGCACATAAATCAATTACAGGTAGACGCAATAATTTTTTGGATTGCAAGTGCATCAGAAAACATTAAAGTTGCCACTTTGTTGATAATTTAAATGCTTACCTACATCATGCTACATAACTTCCTCCCTACCACTACTACTCAAGTCACATAATTGTCACGTGCTTTACCAATTCATCCAACAAACTCACACTTTGCACAAAAAGAACTCATTTGCATTCTGTATGATATGTATCAACGCAACTACTGATTTATATATTTATTTATTTAGTTTAATCATTTATATAAAAAATCCAGATTTATCTGGATAACATGAACTCCGCTATGAAATTTAAAAACAAGTAATCCACACAAGCGGAAAGAGGAAGGGTATGGTTGGAATTTGACACGCTGCTTGTTGCTTGAGTAAACTAAATTATGCATCGTGTGTGATGGGTGTAAAACCACATAGATTAAGACGCTTATTATCCCATCATATATATTATTTTTCTTGAGACTCCTATTATTACACAAGTTCTCCGTGTGACTCAACGCAAGCGTCTCAACATTTTTTTTTTCAAAGACGGCGTCTACAACAATTGCTGAAAATTGTCTTGACGTCATCTGCAACATAAAGAAAGGGAAGAACCACCCTAAAAAATTCTTTTCTTGTTGAATGACAGGATAACTATATCATATTTTTTTGGTGAAGACGGCTTGTTTAAAAAAACACTACAAAGTACATATTAAATGATAAATGCTATACCTCGTATTAAATTTATGACTTGTCTAGCGCAGTACCGTCAGCCGTAAAAAATGAACTGAGCCGACACTATACAATACCTACCAAAACTCGGGAGCACACTCTATGAGAAATGCAGCTTTCTACTTGCAAACCGGAAGAGGTTAATTTATAAATTAAATCATATATTTTTAATGACTGCATACAGCTCCCATGAACACCATAGTTTTGATAGTCTGTCCATGATGCATTCAGCACACATCTTAATAATTATTCCAGTTTATTATTCTTGAAGTGAGAAATATTATGAATATGAAAAGTAATAATAATTTTATTTGCAAATGAAGCATGCTTTTTTTCTGCACTTCAACATAGTTTCCAGCATCCAGTATTGTGTATCATATCATATGTGTGGATGGAACTTGCTAATTGAATTCTGTATAGTTTGATCCACGTTAGAACACACAAGAGTTATTAAAAATGAATCCAAGTATTGCAATCGATTATTTGCCTCCATTTTTTTGTTTGTGTTGAGCTTCTGACCGCAGGCAGATTGCGAAATTTTTTGTTTCAAGTAGGAAAAAGGAAGCCTCAAATCCCGGACTATAAAATGTTTATAATGATATTTGCAGCAATAAGATTTTGTGATGTTGCTGTTGCTGGGCTGAAGTTCTCATTTTCCAGGACACTCCTGTGAGAGAAAAATACTGGTAACTGTTCTCATGAAATCCGCCTTTTCACTGACTCCATCATGATGAGGACGCTGAGATTATAACATTTTCAGTTCAACTTGTTCTCGGTTTCTTATACTTGTTTTAAGTAGTTTTGCATCCTTATTTTCAAATAATAATGGACATAATGAATACGTTTATCCAGCAAAAGAGGAGAATCTACGATACTTAACGTCGTGCATCCATACATTACAATATTCTCGCAGTAATGTTGTGCATGCATGTACATATAACGCTGTTTTTTAATCTTCCTTTCATATCCGGTCTTTGTTGTTTGGTGGAAACGATGAAGTTGATGATGACGATGACGAGCATTGTTATTTAATTGCATACAATGCGAACATTGTCCAAAAAAAGTGGTCTGAAGAACATCACTCGACACACGGGACAAACTCTTGTTTTTTTTTCTTCTTCACACCACACAGAAGGGAAAAAATATATGATTCATGTGAAATTTATGACTGTGAATGGTAAATATGCATGCAATCCCAGTTTATTGTTTTCTTTAATATTACATTATGTGGAAGCAGTTTATAGGAAATAAGCTCAGCATATTTTTCATTATTATTATGGCCAATGATGTGTTGGTGTGGTGGACCTGCTCATTTAATTTTTTTTCTTTCGAAGCTACGAAAACGCTCCTGGATTTTCTCACGACTTTAAGGAAAGTTGTATGGAAACAAACAAGCTTGTTCTCATACTGTTCGGATATGGTGGGGAAGCGGCTCCCCTCATTCCTTTTATCATCCAGAGTGGGAAGCTACCACTTATTTTCCAAGCTAGCTACCCATCAGAGGACAGTGACACGTTCAAATAACTTTAATGACCACAGTGGTATGGCCACACTGGAAACTTTTTTTTGCGGATAAACTCGTCTATCATATATCTTGCCATTTTCATTGTCCTTGTCTTGGAAAAAAAATCAATGAACCTTTGGATAAAAATATTTCGATTTATTTCACTCAAATCTGGTGAATTGGAAAACCCTTTTTTGTATAAAAATCCATCTCATTACAATCCAATAGTAGGAACTGAGACGATAGTTCAAAAGGCTTTGGGATAAAATTAGTGAAGCTTAAATTTTAGAAGAAAAGAATATATGCTGAATATCGTAATGGTGTAAAAAATTGCACCAGAAATTACTCTAAAATTCCGACTTAACCCTTCATTTCATTTGTTTTCAGATTTTCAGAAAAAAATAATACACATTTTGAGGCGAAAGGGTCCATCCTAGTAACCGAAATCGTGGGAAATGTCAAAAAAGGGTTTTTAACACGAAATGGTTCAATTGGTAAAAAATAAACTCATATGTTGCCCATTTGTATCACTTCTTCAAATTCGGAAGTAAACAAGGGAAAAAAGGAATGATACTGATTTTCACATTTACAGAAAAAAACGCAAGACAAATAAACAGGGGAACTTCATTGGCAGGAACTTGACATATGTTTTTCACAAAAAAATGTAGCGGGATTCAGCTCATCCCTGTGAAATGGGTGATACAAAGAAAAGCATTCTTTTCCCGAATAGACCTCACTGCTCAGTTCTTTGAGGGATCCCTTTGCATTTAAAGATAGTGTAAACAAAGGGAAAAGGGTTCCCGTTTTTTTTCTAAAAAAATATGGGAAAATGTGTGAAAATTCAAGCCACACAAGGAAAAGTGATGAAAACCGAAAAAATTCGAGGTCCGTTAAAGATGCTCAAAAATGCTTTTAGTTTTTATTCACAACCTTCCTTACCAATCCTTTCATCCTTTTCCTTGTGAATGTTTTTACGATTTTTCCTCATTAATATCATGCCACCAGCTGGAATCATATTTTTTGTGTGTGTGTGAACGAGAGGATTATGCTTTTTTGTTAAAAAACAGGAAATTGCATAAATTAAACGTAATACTGACCTGGTAAGCCTTGTCGGGACAGAGAGTACGGATGACGATTCGAAGGGTTAAGAGGGTAGTATGGGGATGAGAGGTATGGGGAGAGCCCACCATGACCCGGGCTGGGACTGTCCGGTGTGTGAGGAGCTGGCACTGAAAAACATTCGATAAAAGGCGTAAAATTAAAATAAAATCAACAACATACCCTTACGCTAATCAGATAAATGTATTGTTATCCAATTCGATAATGGTGATTGCAATGATGATTTTTTGCTGGGACAAAAGGGACGGTAGCATTTCATTGCATGAGAGCCTTGAAAAAGGACTTCCCCGACCCAGTCCAGGAAGCTCATTTCATGGCTACCAAAAGGCCGTCTTTTCAGCAGCTTGTTCGTCATCATTGCCATCACCACAAATTTCCTCTCTCTGATGGAATCCTCAAGTCAGCAGGGGCGAAGAAAAGAAGCCATTCATGTGTAGATGAATACAAATACGCTACTAATAAAAAATACAGTTCTGTAATGTAATGCATGGACGAACAGAGGGTCATAAATTTCCGCTTCAAAAAAAAGGGATTGGGATAATAATGTGTAACATTTTTTTCAATCTGGACCATACGCTCAGCAGAAGTGAAACAATTGTGATAATTAATGTTTCGGAAAGAATAAAAAAGTGGAATTGGAATTGAGGTACTATGTCATATATTTAGCATTAGCGTATAATCACAGTCAACTTTTCTAGGACATTCATTTCACGGAATTGGACGGACGGACACACGTGTCTTATGAGTGAGGATGTACTACGTGGTTATAGAGGTAGTTTATTGTTACAAAATAATATGTCTAATATCTAAAAATATGGCCTGGGAGTTGGGTGGCTCCGCTTCTCCGGTTTACCACTTCCGTCTTGTTTCTCTCACTCAACACCACCACCACCACCTTCCTTCTTTTATGATTATTTCAAAGGGTTAAAAAGTGATAAATTCCTTGAATGCAAATCCGACAAAACTTTTTTTTCCTCTGTGCAGCACACTGTTTATTACTGACATAAATAGACTACTGTTGCATATACGTAACACAGATTTTTGGTCACATGTCCGAAGAATCCTTGTAACCTGCTCTTCCCGACTAAATATAAGCAGGCGAGTTTCTTTTTGCTGCGGAAATTGTCTAATCTAAAGTATCCATCGTTTGATACCAATATGCCTGCTTCCCTTGTGTCTCACACACTTTCCTTGCTAGAGAAAACGCCTTTTGAGGAACAGAAGGAAATTACAAGAAATGCGTAATTGCTATTAAAAGTATTATGCTGTACTGTTCGACTCACAGAATGCTACTTTTTTTATAATGACCACCATCCGGCTGTCCAATACCTTCCAGGATGAAATATATATATTGTTTGCTTGTGTTGCTGCCTAAATTGTAGCAAGTTTCTCATATCTTTGGCGTGTAAAATGTGTAATACAAGTTAACATATATTTTCCTAATCGGGACATTTATTGCAGATTCATCATCATAATGAATAAACATTTTAGAAAAATGGGCAGGACTACGAA
>JAHZNF010003719.1:0-15134 GCA_027744215.1 Troglopedetes dispersus | reverse complement strand
GTCCATCATCATATCTCGAATTGGCTTCTGTGAACGAGCGAGCAGCAGCAGAGGTTCAGAGTTACACACAGAAAGCAAACCTTCGTATGAGGTATTTCTTGCTCTAGTGTCATCATCCCCATGTGACCATATTGTGTTTTGATACCGGCACTTGTGTGAAGCGAAAAAGCCGGTGTTCTTCTATTTGCCCTTCCTTACGTAAATAAAAAAACCGGCCGGTTGTATCTATGCACCGTTATCTCTCTGCCTCTCCTGGAGTATGACCTTTGCTGCCACAAAGTTGCATCATGAACTGCATCAACATTTTTTTTATCAGAAAATATTTTAAAATGCAAGAGCACAACCCACAATCTGATGCTACAAATCACCTTCAAATAGTTCACTCACATCACCAGTTGCTCTCGTACCATAATGCGGATATGAAAAGGATAAAAGTGGAAAGCAATAAACCACTTGCCATTCAAAATTTAAATGCCAGGTCGTATCTGCCCTCTCCAGTGCACATATTTTATGCCCATGCGGAGCATGTTGGATAATGATTTTGACATTGATCATCATTATAATGATAATCATTCCTCATTATTATTATTAAAATGCATTACACGAAAAGAGAAAAAAATATATCTGGATTTTTTTCAGCTGGTATGCACTCAAAAAATTCAATGTTACGTGCACGTTTGTAGTTATGTTATCAATCATTGGCTAGAATCATATGATTGTGCATGACGATTAAATGGAAATTTGTAAAAGAGGTTTAACCTTCACCTTAACTTCACTGAATAAATAAAAGTTCATTCCCTCGTCCCAACGACAGCCTTCGTTCTTTTGACACGTTGAGTCGTGTTCACCAACCACACCGCAGAAATACCATAAAATCAATAAACCTGATGCCGCGATAATAAAATCGTATCGCGCAAAACTGCTACGTTTATAGTCTAAACTAACTGTAGAGCTTCGAGCATAATCTGTGTGCATGCAATAAGTGGCAGTAACAATTCAACTATATCACACACTATTATCATCATCACCACATCCCAACTCAAATTGATACGACGAACAACGATAATATGACATGATTGACATTTCATGTGTGCAAATACGCTAATGCACTTGGAGCTGTTGAATGATGCACACTCGTCATCGCAAATTATAGAATGACAAAGGGTCGAGTGCTATAATGCCATTCAAAGTGGACACGGACACACTGTTCCATTTTCCCTGGAAAAAATTCAAGTACTTCCCACTCGTATTTTGTACGGAAGGGGAATACAAATAAAAGAAAAAAATATATTCTCGAAACAAGTAGCCAAAAATAAATGAACTTCGTATTTTACGTTGCATATTTAAACCGTTCAATACTGGAATCACAGGACTTTACCCACGCTTTCCAGGGAATAGAGAAAAAGTAAGTTGGGGATTAATTGAGTTCCCGGAATGAAGCAAAAGATTCGAAATGATATGCATTACAAACAAATTCATAATGAAGAAATAGGATAAGGTCGAGCAGCATCCTCTCAACAACGATAACGCACATCATGAAGTATAATGATGTACCATTTGGCCCAATGGACTTTTCTTAACAAAGACGAACCACCTTTTTGCTCCTCATTAGTAATGTAATCCTTTCGGAAAGCGGATAATTGTAATAATGTGATTGTGCCCCACGAAATAATAATGAAGGTGATGTGGTGCGTAGAGATTACATCGCTGCTCCCTTGCCGCCACACACAGTCAGGCACGAACTCAAGACAAATGAACACGCTTTTAATTTATCATAATTAGAGTATTTAAAAACATATATGGAAGCGAAAAATTAATTTTTTCGTGAAGTCAGCCAAGACACATGTATTTCTCGGCAATTCCCTTGTTTCACCATTGTACCACACTCCCGCAGCTATAAGGAAAAATGATGCTGAAAATTTAAAACAGAAATGTTGAGAACATGACGATAAGATGGGTATGCCAAAAAAAATTAGATGGAATAAACAAACATTATTACATTACTGCGTACCATCCTCCTGAGACTTGTTCGCAACAACACAAGTCTAATAATAATAATAATGATATGCTGGGAGACGGAGCGCAACAAGTTTTCTTGTTATTTATCAAGATTTCGTTACATATTTAGCTTATCAGACAACAGCATATAGCACCTTCCTCGGTTTTCTTCTCACCACTGATTTTGTAGCCAACACGAGTGTCTTCGACTTATAAGGGCATCAATCAAGTTCTTCAACAACTCAATTTCATATTCTGGATGGATTTCTTCACGACGCGAGAGAAAAAAAATTACGGAATGAAGAATACTAAAAAAAAATAATCTCATTTATTTTTCTCTTTTGTTTACTCGTTCGGATGAAGCTGAACAGATGGATGAGTTATGTAGTTATCTTCTATATTTGCATTAGCCGTACAATCATGCATGGCTAAAATAAGAAAGAGAAACGGGGGCGGAAGAAGAAGGAGGACGTGCCATACTGTAAAATCTTGTCACGTTTCGTTCCTATATTCTCTGTTGACGAGGTTCACACTCAGCGCGTGTGTACGTAGGTATGTACGTTGATATATACGCACAAAATAAATTAAGCAAAAAATAACAGAGAAAAAAAGCAATCAGATACATAATGTGCCTTCGTTTCATATTTAACTTAAATTGGTTTTTGAGCTATTCTTTTCATATTTTTACTATTAGGCAAACTCTAAGTTTTATCATCATCATTTAAAGTCAAAGCCAAATTCGTCATTAGCAGTCTCCAAAAAAAGATAAAGCGGAACAACGACCTCGTCATAATCATCATGAGAGAGAAATTAAACCTGGTTTCGACAGGAAATGAGAAAACTTGTGATATCGATGTCATCATCATCAACATCATCACCAATCTCATGATATTCTCACTTCATCCAGTCACCAAAAAATGCAAGACAAAAGAAAGGGAAAAAATCCTTCATACTAATAATTTCGTTTTCCATTCACGCAAGGAAACCGACAAAACTGAAATGATTGCTTTGAGCAGTTTTGTTGTTCAGCCACAATCTAGTAGGCTTTATTTTTTTTCATCTATTTTACATTACTGAGAATAGCGCTTGATAAGGTGATGGTAACTCGGCGAACCACTAACTGGATTCACCGGGTTTGTCCCATATATCACGAGATATACAAGTTACAGCAGACACAAATCTACCGTCACCGTCTTTGAAATCAATAATACCGTTTACCGAGCAGGCGAAAACCCACACCTCTACAAAGGAGTGTAACACTAATAAAATTGTTTTTTTATTCATGGGAAATGAAACACGGACAGGTGGAGGTGTCCGACGGTGTACATATTATACCAAGTGTCCATGAACTTTTTGGAGCAGTAGTGGAAAAGCAGCTGTCATATCTTATAAGGTGCAGCATACAATATGTGCAAAAATTCGATAGTCATATGCGAGCGAGTAGGTATGTATATGAGCACACGTGTCTAGTATTATTTGTGCCTGCGCGTCTCTTCCAGATAGTTTTCAACTTACCTCTCTAACTTTTTTCCTTCCTCAATTTTTCAAGGTACACGAAGGGTAGCACAACATTTTCGCCAGGACACAGAGCGCATCTCTATAATCGATAAGCTCGCCTACCCAAAAAAGAGTCTGTGGATTCCATGTGGAATGTGTTGCTTACTAAGTAATTCCAAGTGAGTTGTGGCCGTAGCTGGATGGCAAGATGAATTAAGGAAATATTCTATGTAGTAGTGTCTACTTGGCCTATTTTTTATCCCAGTTACTACGCCGCCTGCCAACCAACCGGCTAAGAACCGGCTTTTCTTGGGAAATTAGCCTATCTTTCCAAGCAAGCATGAGTGAACGTTATAGGTATTATATCACTGAATTCTTTAAATTTCGTGGAAACTACAAAAGATCCAGAGTGGAATATACGCAGAGAGGTATATGATGATGATGGTTGAGATTTTGAAGGAATATAATATGATATGAATGTGTGCACGTACACGCACGCATCACACGGACACAATGTGGGGCTCGAAAAATGATGCAAGCAATTCCTTTTGTTGCTCTTCCACTGGAGCAGAGGGTAGACGTAATGGAAAATAAATGTGGCACGACATCATGTTCACAATAATAATGATCTGAACAGGTAGACAAGGAGGAGCTCTCCTGGTGACGTCACATCTCGCCGTCATGTTCAAAACAAACCATAATATGCTCATCCCATTGAATATTTAAAGTTTGTATAATTTTTCAACAGGTATATTGTAACAAAAAACAGCGCTCAAGGTCCCAGGCTTGAAAGAAGTCTACGAAGAGGATATGGCATGACCATTCCAGCAACCTATAAGAATGATTAATGGCACAAACTATGCGGAAAAATTATTCTCGCCAGCGACGACGGTACTAATAACAATAACTTGTTTAATAATAATACTTGGTGGGTTGTAGTGTGTGTACTAGTTTTTGCTGCAGATCATAAAAATTTCGCACAAAAACAAACCTAGCACTCCTCTTCACCTGTTACCCGCGAGCAAAAAAAATCATAAGCAAAAACAAACAAAATTCTATTGCCAGGTATCGTAACATTGATTAAAATTACTATATGTATGTATTTCATTTTTCGTTCTGTTTTCCCTGTCTTATCGCTAATGCTGCATTTAATACCTATGTTGCAAAATAATATCATTGCAAACCACAAGACGTGGTGTTTATTGTTTATCTGATGATGGAGTTGTACTCATACCTAATTCATCATCATTTCTTCTTAAAAGTGAGTGAGTGAGCATCGGCACAATACCAGCTTGTACTACTTATTTTTTAAAAGAATATTATCGCAGATAAAAGACAAGAATTATGCGAGGGCTTTATTATTGTAACATGATTTTCTCACAGTAGCCAAACAACTTCACAACAGTCAGTGAAGCCATTTATTAATTCTGAGCCCATTCATATTCATAATCAGCATCTTCTGTTGAGTTTCTCATAAAATTGAAAATTACCAACAAAATCAATTTGCAATCTGATTATAAAAACGTAATTTTACTTCATCAAAATTACTTTAGACCACTCAGTGCCAAGGATATGTACACAGTCCCACTTTGGCTAAAGCTGTTATCAACAAAGGTAAATTACAGCTAACAATTTTCGAACACACAGACTCTTCACCTTTTATATTGAGAAGTGCACTTGACGTTTATTCCTTCAGCACCTTCCATTATCATACTACGGTAAAAATAACAACGGAGCTGGCACAGTGCTTTAATTAATGCTGTCTTATAATCAGCAGCAATCGATTTCATTCTGCACTGCAGCAGTAGTGGTAGCTCTTCGGCAAATGCTACACAAAACATATGGTTCGTCTTCCCGGCCGGTACATAGTGCAAATTAATCAATCAACAACATGAAACCACCATTTCCTTTTAAAAGCTCACTGACTTGATCACGATGAGTGATAGTGATGAATGATGATGATGATCGGTATAAGATTTTAGGCCAGCTTGTGTTTGTGTGTACAAAAATAACCTACATGTGATATTGACGTGCCTCCACATTTGTTACATTGTGTGTACCTGCCTTACCTTTCCACTAATTAACCTTGTATACCGTGCACACAAGCATGAAGCAACATTGTATCAATTTCCTCACGTTTGTGTTGTTGTGAGAGACCATGTACGTACTTCTGACTTCTACAACAGATACCACTATTTTTTCGTTTGTGCAAGGTCGCTTCACTTCTCAGTTTACTCGTCTTTTTTCTTCTCATCGCATTTTTATTTCAGTGAAACACATAAAAAATCGCGACATGTTGTGCTAGGCATGAAAGGCAGTAAGGTCTTGTGTGTGAGTAAATAAAAATATACTGTGAAGTACATTCGTAAAATCTCTTTCCTTCGTTTGGCATGTCGCTTAGTTGCTTGCTGCTTTATTCGTCTTTTTTTTTCAAGGATGCCCAAAAATTGACTGCCATGCTATAAAATGATAGCAACAAAGATGATAGAACCCACTGATAAGAACAAGTTATGCAAAAAAAAGAGTTGCTTGAGTTCCCAATGTGTCTTTTGTAGTGTTGTTGGAGGAACGAACTTTTTTTCCCTTTCGCTCATGATTGGCACATGAAGAAATGGGTACAAACGAGTCGTTCGGTTTTGTCATTGCATTGGAGGGATAAATGTGTGTATCTAATGTTGTGTGTATCTAATGAAAAAATATGGCTTCCAGATGTTTGAATAAAGACAAGAAAATTTGACGAGAAACCTTTTTACAATGTTTTCTGGCTTTGCAGCACCGACTGACCTAGTGAACAAATAACGACTTACGAAGGAACGAGTGGGCTCTTTAAATAAATGCACTTTCTGGACCGCCTTCTTCGTCTACCATTTGCATGCATGTTTCATACAGGTGCACAAAACCAACAAAAAAATTTCTGGCCACAAGGACATATTATGCTGTAATCACTCGACCAAGTATTAATACATACAACGAATTTTATACTTTTGGGAAGTCTGAGTATACAAAGGAAAGAAGCAACTCAATCGATCGACAAAATGCTGCTCATTACTACTCCACAGTATATACTTTCCGTGTGGGACTGGCTGCGGAGTGTTAGCGATGGTGCCACTCCGGCAAACTCTCGTGTTCTAACAGTGCGAGCAGCGTTCTTTATAAGTTGTCTCGTTTTTTTCTTCTTCAGTTTTTCGCTGCTGCTGCGCCCAAACGACTCGGCACAATTTGAGCGAAGCGAGAGAGAGAGAGATAGGCCCTATAGTTAACCTTGGATTTCACTCCACGTGCCACCGGGAGCTGCCATACTCAATGAAAATGGCCAAAAAGTAGTTTAATTTCATCTCAGGCTATGCTGGTCCCATCTGCCATTACATTCACTTCACTTTATCGAATCACATCCGACATTCCATTTATTCCTGGGTAGTCCACGGACAACTTTTAACCAATGTATGAAAAAGCCATGTAATAATCCGATGGTCATGTTTGTGTGATGCAGTGAATCTGCCTTTTCCGGGTAAAATGGCCAAAGTTAAAATTTCCCTACCAATTTCAACCTTGTCCTTTTCACCTACATATAAAACATTGCTGTGATTACTTCCTCTTTCAGACAAAATGATCTCAAGTGCCACCTCTCTCTCTAAAAAATGACACGTGGTGATAATCGGCTATGCATTCATCTGTTCTCAACAATTAGCATAGTACTGCCATTTAACTCGTGACCAATAACTTGAGGCAACAAAAAGGTAAAAAAATAAGACCAGGTAGAGCAACGTCACTTGCTATTTTTACAACCCATTATAAAGGAGTTAGGGAAGCATGAGCAAATCAAAGACGCAAGATAATAAACATAACAATGTAGACATCATCGTGACGTATTTTTACGGCATCATAGTTAGCGCAGCTTCTTCCTCTTTTCGTCTCCAACCCCATCTCAATTGTATATCGGTCTTTTGTTTCAGCAGTGGTAATGTGTGCACGATAATGATAATGGCGGAAACAAAAATTGTTCTCTGTCAATGCAATAACAACGTTCGTGCCCCTATCCACATAATCGTTATACCCATTTTACACATAATAGCATTCATTTTTGGAAGTTAAGCCACTCGTAATGAAATGAATGATGAGAAGCACGTAGCGATATTAAGGAGCAAAAGTATCAAAGCCAGATTTGCTTTCGTCGGCTGAAATCGCCAATTATTTAGTGTGTGTTCTTATGTGTGCTCTGTAAAATGCTGGGTACCTATTGTTGTTTGTTTACGAGTTTGCTTCGTATAAAAGTGTAAAAAATGTATTTGGTTAGCCCGGTTATGTTGCATTTGCACATTGGCAAAAAAATAACGCGATGAAACTATGCCAGACATCTCAAGGCTTTGGCACAAGGCTGTTTTTACACACACACATAAAGTTTTCGCACATATGTACGTTTTGTACAGAGCACGGCAAACAGATGAGCGCTGTAGTCTTTCAACGAACATAATCATAATAATCATTTTAAATGCCACACAAAAACACACTAAACCAACTTATATTTTTACCTACGCAGTCACGGAGTCAACTCTCGGCTTCAATATTTTTTTTGCAGTGCTAGCAAAACTTTCCTACGTGATACGGTTTTTGTAGCAAAAGCCTCTAAATTTACCAATGAGTTACTATTGTTGTGTTCGACTATTTCAGCAGTTTTCATGTTGAGAAGCTATAATAACCGCAAAAAATACAGGATTACACCGAGTAGGTTTTATGTGTGGAACAACCAAAAAAAATCTGCATAATACGATCAGCTAAAAATTACCATGAGTTGAGCATACAAGAATGTTTATTCAGCAATTTTTCATTTTACTACCTCACCACTAAACTATACCAATCCAAAAAGAAATAACAAACCAGCACGCCAATATTTTGAGCAGGCAAGAGAACAGTCTTTTCTAGGATTCTCTCTGTTTTTATGATAACACTGCGTAGAGTGAAACGGACATGATACTTTGTTTCTTATTATTTTTTTCCTCCTTCTTTTGCAACACGATTATTACGCATCCGTGTAATAAGGTAAGTAATATGACAGGATACACCATAAGACAATAAACCTAAAATATACGTATATGAGTAGTTGTGTACCTAAATACGTTTATGTTGTTTAGCGAAATGTACACAGCAACGATAAAAAAACAGATTTTTTGCAGCTGATAAAGTGAAGAAAATTATTGTTAAGTGTGAGCACAGGCGAGGCCGGCTTAACTCATAACCGCTTAACAGAGTTGATGAATGTGGACATGTACTCATTCGTTCTAACCAATCTTATTTTATCATGCAAAAAAATGTTGTGCCTGCCTCTGCCTACCTTCCTTTTGCATACGCAAAGGAAAAAACAAAAAACGATATTGTACACGGTCACGTATATATACTCGATACGGGAAAGACTATTATATTAAACTGGCTAGCAAAAAAAATTATTATTGTTGCTGCCATTATTATTTTTGAACGTGTTTGCCAAAGGGCGCAGCCATAATAATGCCTCCTGTCCTAACGAATGCATTGCGTATGCTCTTTATGATTTGTTTTTCCTTGAAAATAATCTCTCTCAAGTTGGTTCGGCTCGCACACAGCCAGCGAGCACCAGAGTAATACGCTTTTACCTGCCTTCTCGCATTTACTCAGCAACGCAACAAGCCATTTAAATATTTTTTTTCATACAATAACAACGACAAAAACCCAATGTGGTTGTGGATCATGAAGCCCTTTAACTTTTAAATGTCCTTAAATATAAAACCACATCCACCATTGTTTGACTCCGCGACGTGTTGTTTATGATACTTCTACTTCGTCTGCCTCTCCGTCTCTCTCTCTCTTTCCAATTCATGAAATCTCTTGCAGCAATGTTTGTGTTTTGAGTTGTGACGATAAAAGGAGGAATGCGATAGGACGATGATGTGCAAGGTTACACCATGTTACATAAATGAACGTTGATGATGGGATAATAACAATGCAATTATGTTTTTCTGCCTCTGTTTATCTCTGCTGGTGTGTATTTATTTAACCACTTGATATGGTAATGCAAACTCGTAATATTCCACACTTTAATACATCCGTTTTGTCAGCAGCTCTCTTGTTTTCCTCGTCTCCTTCAAGTTTTTGTGGACTGCATTGTTGATGCACCTGTTTGTGTGAATTACTCATGTGAGAAAAATGCAAAGTGTTCATGATAAATAGCACTGCATTTCCAGGAAAATACGCGCGTGTTTTCCTCGAATTCACGAGCAGATGAAAACGTCATCACAATTTATTTGTGAAGAAAATAGCTCAGGGGGAAAATGGGGTTGGCGAATCTTCATTCGGCAGTGGTGCCGGCCGGCGTTTTCCCCGAACTTTGATTTTCATCCAAAAACAATTACAAGTGTATACATGTATGATGATGGATACACGACTGCGTTGCATCATTTTCACGTACAACCTACTATACTGCATGTCCATTCATGCCTTTTAATAATAATAATTCCAGGCAAAAAACCTAGATCTATCCAGAATGAAGATTTTTGAGACGCAGTTCTGTTTTTTGTGTGTGACGTAAGTGGTATGATGTGGAAGAACTGGCCGTGTGGAGAAGAAACGCACTTTGCTCGTCGTGTGCTACAAAATATGAAACGAAACTCGTAGAGAATATACATACAGAATGCCTCTCGTTACCTTATGTAACTTTACAGCGTTGAGATCGACGTCATCATGGAATGAGTATGTGAAAATGAACCAAAACAAAACGATCATGCGCCCGGCCGCTTCACGGGCAAAAACTGAGTCTTTCTTTGGTAAATACACAGACTCACGATCAAGACGCATTGCACACTATTTTATTCACATTTTAGCTTGCCCCTTGGCCCCAACTACTAAAGCTGACTCACCAGAGAGGTTCTTTGCGTTTCTGTTTTATTTTTGCGAAAATATTTGTACAAGATGAAATCATGATTATAATCTGTGTCGCGTACACACTTTTATTGACCAGAATAACGACCAAGCTACCCCACTCCTTCCAAAATAAGCTCATTTATACTTTGTTCAAGTCGTGTCCTGACCATAAACATGTTTACCTGTTACGCACATTTTGTAAAAGGAAAATACATAAAAGTTTAAATTGATGTTTTCGAAAAAGAATGTTCCACGAAAAATATTAAATGCCTCACTACCCACCGGTCAAAAATAGTACAAACAAAAAATTATGGATTAGTACATATGTACATAAGATGTAAATGTACATTAAGCTCATCGAACTAATTATTTTAAATAGGCATCTGCGCAGTTTGCCAATCTAAGTTTTAGTTTATATTTTCTACCACTCCGGATACAATGACCACGGAAAAGACGAATACCTACCTATGTGTGGTAGGTACGGTACCACACGGGCAGAAGTTAATTTTTGATGAGAATTGCCTGACGTTCACCAATCCCATTGTGATAGTTTACGTGGAAAACAACCTAAACTTTTTTGTTTGATACAAGGCTGCTCCACTCACAATGCAGACTCATTCGGATTCTCAGAAAGAAGCAAGATAGATGCATAGATACATGATTTCACCATTTCGCTAAAAATCTGGAACGTCTGTCTTTCCATTTACCAGAAGCTATGTGTATGTAGCCAAGTCTACATGCACAAAATTCTCCAGGAATTTCCGTACCTACACACACGCTGCTACTTGAAGCCAGCTCCCGGTAATACATGTTCACTCGAATGAAATCCATCAGATTCCCATTTGTATATATTTTATATTACTCAACTGTTGATCATTTCCTTTCTTTCCACCTAATAATCAGTGTCAATCATTGTCATAATAATGGAAAATACATGGGAAGAGGTGAAGGTACTCCTATTCTCTTCACATTTAGCGGAAATATGATTGTTCAGCTAGAATTCGTGAGGATGAAAAAAAAACTAATGACTACATGTATTTTCTATGCATTACGTTAGATTTACACTGCAGCATGTCAAGTCAAGAGGAATATTTCGTTTCAATTAAATTTTTCGGAGAAATGTGGAAACAAAAAATCTCGTGTGGGCTGTGCTAGAGCTGATGTCGAATGATGTGGCCTGATGAAAAGTTAAGTTTACAAAAGTAATGAGCAAAACTCTCTAGTTGAGTTTTCTCCGAAAAATCACAACCCATCAATCACCCTAATAAAACTAAACACAAGTCTGGAATCTTTTTATTTTTGTCTAAAAAGCCACTCGAGAGCTTTTTTTCAAATATCTAATAAGATTTCCTAAATTTCACGGAAATAATAATAATAATAACAACAGAGTACTCTCTCATTTCTAGTTTTGAATTTCATTATTCCCTATTATTATCCTTTTTATTTGTTTTCCTTCACGAAAATTACCGAATCCGCTATCAGCTGCATCCCAACTCTTCTTCTAAAGCTTTCATGTTGCTTTTTTGTTGTTCATTCTTCTTTCCACAAATAATACCTACAAGGCTATAAGTACGGTACATTTTGCTCATACTCCAACAGCAAGCACAAAAAACGAGAAACAGTATCAAACACACAAAATTTTTATTAAATGTACCTACCTATTATGCCGTGCCATTATTATTAAAATAGTCGAAACTCTTGCTTCAGTTTTACATTCTGAAACCTCAAAAGCCGACTTTTCCACACTAAAAAGTGGGAGAAAATCACCCTTTGTTGGAGTTTACACGTTTTCAGTTACAAATATACATTGACTATTTTGCTACTGCTAACCTGTCTCCTCACTTTTATCTTTAGCGTAACAGTTTTAAAAGTAGAAAGGTCGGTTTATATACACCCATAAACATTACCGTATCATCACAAAACAAAGCGAAAAAACTTGTTTCTTCACACACACTTTGCCGCAGCAGTGCAATTGTGTTCATATTTATGCTCTTCTGTAAATACATCTTCACAGTACTTCGTATGAGCAGACACAACTAAAATGTAAGTCGGAGGCAACAATAAAATACGGAGTTCCGAGAGTTTGTAAATACATACATAGATGTACATAGATGTATGTAAGTAATAGTAAAATTATATTATGGGGATAACAACATTATAATCCACCTTTTTATCATTGCCACATGAATGCCTTTCCTCGTTTGCAAAATAATTGTTAAAAAAGTGCCCATTTTTTGTGCAAATGTATCTTTTTGATGTTTCCCTCTTATCAAATAAAGGCAGATAAACAGTCGATCAAATTAAGTTCTCAATATTCTGCTTTCCTATTTAAAAAAATCTACACAACATGATATTCGATCATTACCACAGCTTAGCTTCACGACACAAAGTTGATGACGAAATATAGTGGAGATGCTATTTACAACGTAACATAATATTGAGTTTGTGGTGAAAGAGCCTATATATTTTGATATTATTGCGCAGAAGCATCAAAAGTAGAGTAATGTGTTGTTCTTGTTTCATTGTTGTTTGACCATCATCACACGCAGTTCTGATTACAGTTATAATAATAATACATACCTATAATGCAGCTAGACTCTTTCGTTCCAAATTGTAATTGTGCGTAAATATACGTGTCTGTGTGTACACAAGGCATACTGAGAAGTAGTTTGTCATCATCACAATCCCAGAAGGCTGTATATGTTAATGATAGCGAAACGAAGCGAAGAAGACTCTGACCAATTATTTTATCAAAAAGCCTCTTAATTCAGTCGGCACATCCATTCGCAGTGAGATTGTGCAAATTTCTTGCATCGCCTCCATCTCCTACAAATACTTGACACATTAGCAGAAGCAAGAAAACGCACACAAGCTTTTTAAAATTATTTTAGATGAGAAACCAAGAAAAACCGGCAAGTTAACAGGGATGGGATATGCAGGCAATTGTTGTAATGCGATCTTGTTTTCTTGAAAATTATCTTTTTTAAAAAAATGAAAAGGAATGCGTAGATAGATAGCTGTAGTTTTGTGCACACTCACATTTGACATGTAACACAACAATTGATAATAATTATAATTATTACTGCTGACTTGTGATAGATATATACATATATATTTAAAGTTACCTGCCAAGGGAAAAAATGCCTAATGACGACAGTATATTATTATTGCAGTGTGCGTACCTTTGCTGCTCGACTTGTCGAACAACTTTTATGAAAAAAAATTGTATTTACCTTGTTTTGCTTCTTCGACGATTTATAACATTAATGTTTCATACCATTAGTCGCATCATTTTGCTCCACTCACACTACCCAATCACTCTCTCTTTGCTCTTTACGATTCGAACGTATGAATGTGAGTATGATGATGACAGTCATAAATTAATTAAAATGGTCCAGCTTCAGCTCAGCAGTGAGTGAAGTGCTCAATATAAACATAAATAAAGTACTCTGCTTGCACACTGTTCCCATTTAACATTGGAATGTTAATGCAACTACCCAGTACCTGTTCACATAATTAATTAATAAAATATGCAAATTAAGTTTTAATTTATTAAGCTCTGCTGGCATATGACAAAATTCAAGAAAAACATATGCATTCTGTGTGGTTTCATTGTTTACTCTTTCCTCTCCATCATCTATTTCTTACCTTGATGACATGACACAACCAAATGTAGCCATGCATTATTCATGTTCTCCTTGTGAACAGTTAAGCATGGTCATCATTATCATTAACATGTGTATCTTATCCGTTTGATAACCTAGTGCCGTTCAGCACTGGTGACTGACAACAACTAATTTTCTTGTTGAAAGAAGCGACAGAAAAAAGGCGATGCATACAGGAGCACAACCTAACAAGAAAATCAGGATGACCGCATTATTACCATTCTTCTGAAAACTCGACTCATCGAGTAAATCCGTGGAAAGTAATTGTGGTGAGCACAATACCATCTAATACTATTCTTCTTTTTACTAGAAAGAGAGAGAGAGAGTAATTAGTCTGACTAATCAGAAAAATACTAAGAGTTTAAAATCTCATCATCAATTCTTAGGTCACACAATTGTGAAGAAACATACATACACGTTCATGTGACGCTGATGACCATTGGTTCTAGCAAGACTTGTTTTTTTTTGTTGCCGGTGGACGGACACGGATGAATAGACGGAACCCCTAATCATTATCGATTGTAGAACAAACCAAGAAAAGATCCTGTGAGATCTCTCTTTTCCCCTTCAATTTGATTGGATGATGCGCTTTCAGCAATAATAAAATTCTACCTTTCCTGGTGGTCTGTCGTCCTACAAGCAACAATTCTCAATTTGCTACTGTTTGAGAAAGTTTTTTCCCAAGCGATACCACTGGCACTGACTATGAGACTGATAAAATCAAATTGAAACCAGTGCTTGCTCAGAACTCATTTATGCTGATCATATGGACTTGACCTGAGAGCATGAAAGCTTCCACAACGCATCCTAACGCCAGGCGAGTAGAAGATCAAGCATAGATGTATGTTGATGGCCGTAGACTGTGTAAACGTTCGAGATATTATTAAATACACAAACTTAAAGTCTGATAAGTCATTTGTTTGCATAACCTAACCTAATGACAAGGTGAAATATACACATTTAAAAGGCACGATAAGGCAAGAAAAGAACTTCAAATAAGAACAAGGATCCTTTAATCAACCTCGTTATCTTATCGGCGGCGCGATCAATAATAAATTATAGTTATAGGTGACTTTGACTTATTAG
>JAHZNF010003718.1:0-12154 GCA_027744215.1 Troglopedetes dispersus | reverse complement strand
CCACCTCCACTTGTCATCATCAAAAGGGATTCTGTCACAATGGAGTCCTGCTCCACAGAGGGTTTCCGGGAGCCGGGCCGACTCCCACCTCCACCAACATCATCCGCGAATGTGACAGAAGGTCGACGGGAGGGGCCATTGGATGAAGAGGAAGATGACGAGGAAAACCTTCGGTTTGCATTTGCTTCAAGGAGGGATCGTTTCGTTTGTGTGTTGTTGGCTAGATTGTAGGAACCTGGACCTCCACCGATCCGAATGGATCGGACGTATTGGGGATCCTTTTTAATTAGTTTGGCATTTCCGACCGAGTCCACGGCTTTGCTAGAGGTAGCGTTACTTAAAGTAGTAGTTTTGGCATCTCTGTAAATTATATCTCCAGCAGGGACGGAGCTTTGACTGTACTTCAGTAAGGAGGTGACATTGGGTCGATGATTGTGCGTGCTACTCGTCGGTTTTGGAATTTGGGTTGGAGGTGGATTGTGCGTTGTTGGTTGCTGGGATGACTCAGAGATAGGACTCAGTGGTCGCTTCCTTCCATTATTGGCAACAGAAAGGGCAATACTTTTGACATAATTTGGATTTTGCTCAAGAATCTGAAGGACTGGCCGACCATTTGGACCTACAACGGCAGACTCATGGTGAATTACATCAGTCTCCGTGTTGATGAAAAGTTGTGGATGCTTGTTGTGTGAGACCGCGGCCGCAGCCGCTGTCACCGTTGAAGGATGTTGGGAGGACGCGGTCAGTCTCCCGACAATGGTTGCTTGCAAGTCCTTCAAGTCTGTGGCCACAACATTGTTAATGGGAAACTCTTCATCACTGGGTCCACTTCCGCTGTCGTATCCGGAGCTGCCGGAATTCCCACCTGGAGAGAAGACCTCCTTCCCATCCTCCTCTTCAAATAAAGGATTAACCCTGAAATTGAAGTGAAACATATAAATGTACCATAAATAGGGAGTTTCGGAGAAGCGTTAATAAATTTTGCAAAGAGTGACAGTATTACTTTACTACGGCTACATAATATTAGGTTACTTAAGACTTGCAGGTACATTTTTTTGACGCTCGACATTCAAGCATTGTTAGCATTCAGGTGCAAATGAGAATGTGCTTTAAATGAAAATATTTGGGCAATCAGCCATCTTTTTACATAACATTCTTTCTCCTCCTGACGATATCTTTCTTATCTTTTTAAATAATAAGCACGACGACAGTTCAATGGCATGTTCACTTGATATTTAGCTTTTGAGTTATAATCTACAATAAATAAGGCGGTAGTAGAACTACGCGAAACTGCTAAATACGTAAAAAAAAGCATTTATGTAGGAAAGATGATTCATGGTCTTAGAGCATGCAAGAAAAAAATCCTCACGATTTTTATTCCCAACAACAGATGAAATAGTGAAGCATCCAGTGATATGATTAAATAAAGTTAAAGAAACCTAATATGCGTGTAGTAAATACACATGGAGGTAAAATTTGTTCGTGTTCTCTGACCAAAATATGACACAATCTTTCGTACAGGATGACCAGTTAAGTTGTTGGTTCGTGCCTTTATATTTATTTATCTACGTTTACTGCGTAGGGTCGCAGATACCCTTCGCATCACAAATAGGCTTTTGTTCAACTGACATCGCTGCTGTCTGAAACAAATCGCTGTAGAAGTGAGCACCCAGTGAACGTCTGCGCTAGCAACCGTCTTTCAAGTCCTAAAAGGGTACACATTATCCACAACCACACAAATAAAATTAATGTCATGAAGGTGGTTGATGATTTAATAATAGTGGAGAATTACTAATTTCTTTGCTTGGAAGTAGCATCGTTAACATAATAATGAAGAAGCTCCATAAGGCAAAAAGGCAAGAAGTCAACGTTACATAATGTGGTCATTCAAACCAATAAGGAACAAACTTGAAAACTGTGAAGTTTACCCACTACCGATTAACATTAGGTAATCGTGCCAAGCCTAGCATTCATTGAAGCAAAGGAGGAATACAGCGATTTATTAAGAAATTTGCAAGGTGGTAGGGATTTAGCCAGACAGACATCATGCAAACAAAAGAATATAAAGGAGTTCCAAATTTGAGCTCTTTTATTAGATTGTCGCTAATCTTTTCTATTTGTCTACTACCGTTTTGACTAATGTTGCGTGAGCGTATACTATGACAGGCGCACGCAACAGTTATGTATTATTGTGTGAGTATATTTTTGGGAAAACTTGTGTCAGGATTTCTCACCTGCTGACAGCATAAATTTCATTGGCTTTATTCTTGGATTTTTTCGCATGGGGATGAACTTGAATAGTGGCCACTAGATAGTAAGTAATGAAATATTTAATGATTACATGTCTCTGTCATTATACATTCTCTCTCTCTCTCTGCCCTGGAGTATTCATTCAGCTGAACTGAAACTTCATAAGCATGTTTTCCGCACGAAGTAGAAGGTCGGCACGCGTAAGGTTAGGTTGCAAAGTTTCAAAGAAATGGGCAAATGTCGCATCACTTCCGCGTATCACATCTAAATCCACTCTGCAATCACGTAAATCACCGTTGGAATCGTCATTTTTTAAAGCGTATGCATCGTACTGATACCAAGCTTCGGTTTCGTCATGGATTAAAATTACATAAAACCAAACTATTCTGTAATAAATAAAAAATTAATTACATTGAGATGGAGACAGTATCTCAGTTATTAATTAAAAGTAAAGTGATGATTTATTTTTTTACAGCATGACGAAGTTCCTCATCCGCAGGTGTCATGGGTCTCACAGGTACCTCTTTCGTGATCTGATGAATACTTGGGTGATATTTCTGAATATGTGCGATGAACGCATTCCGACAGCTACAAACTCCTCGTCCTCGGCGATCTCCCGTTGGACAATGAATGCAACGATACTTTCCATTTTCAATTACGTAATTTTCTTCTAAATTAAATAATTTACGTCGACTTCCCATTTTTAACAGTTTTAATGATATAAAACAAATGTCAAACCAAATCAAATGAATGTTTATCAAACCTTCACTTCACCAAAATTGAAATTGCTCAGGAGTAGAGAGAGAGAAAGAGGCGAGAGATTGCAAAGTTGTATAGTAGCTTCTTACTATAGCAGCATTGAACAAAACTAAATCAAAACTTACATGGGTCATCGGTGATCTTCTCGATAGGTAGTCCCCCATGACCATGAGATGGCTTCTGTTTTAGCCATTTCAGCATTGTCTTCTCTTTTCGCTCACTCATTCGGCTGGCTGTTCAAGGGATGTTGCATCCCTTCCCGTTCTTCACTCAATAATAAAAGTAAAATGATGATGATGGGGTAATAATGACGCGGAGAAGGAGACGCACTGCTGATGACGACAGTGATAAAGTCGTTAATAATGGAGTTATTATTGCTGTAAAATTGCTCGACGTTATGAGAATGCTGAGTCCAGTAACAATGCATACTAAAAAAATACAGTTTTTTTTCTCTCTGGCAAATAGAAATATTATATTATTTCTATTACATTTTTCAGTATAGTCAATAATTTTTTCATCGTCACTTGTTGAACAACCGAAGAACGTGATATTTAACGCAATGTCGTTGTAAAAGAGGAATGGAGTCCATTTCTGCAACCATCATCTCCTCCATCATCACCGGCATCAACGACGACGGTCATTCTGAAACTTTTAGCAGCATCATTTGGTCATCATCAAGAGGAGTTGGATGAAAACTTTCAATGTTCAAGCAGTCGGCAAGTTTAAGTTCATTCCTCCATTTTCACACTTGCTTGCAAAACGACTATATTCTTTAGAGTGATGAATGCGAACTGGTAGAATTTGCTAATAATAACAATTTTATTTGTATTTTTATTGATACGATCCCTGTGGTGGAAGGAATGGTAGTTTTACGCACAACAATGCGAGAAGCGATGAAGTTGATGGTTATTTTGACACTCTTCGCCAAAAAAGCACGTATATTGTTAATGTTCCTCTTCCTTCATTACTCCCGAGCTGCGGTGACCTTTAAAGAAAAGATTTTAAAGAGAGAAAAAAAAGTTATTATAGTTAGTATAATGCAGGTGGTATAATGTGGTGGTATAACACAAGGAAAAAAATGCAGTTTCATCCCAATTTAGTGGCACTTTTATTCTGACAGTGGAGGAGAAGGATATGCACTGCATTCCAATCAAATGGTCACGTAATAACAATAGTAATGAGTCTTCTAATGTTTATTATGTGATTATCACTTTATGAGCCTTAAATTTGATATCAGGAAAGGAAGTTAATGCATAAAAAGGAGTTGTTACTTACATAAAAAATTCTTTTTTTTGCACCGATGATGACTATAGTCTAATGATTCAAGCAAGGTAGATGCAGCAATGAAGTAAGAAGAAAATATTGCCATATTCTCACTAGCTCACCGATTATGATTACATCGGCATTTTTTGTATCGATTTCTGGATTCCTTCATCCTTGCATATTGTTGTGGCAGTAATTTTCAGCGTGCGAACGTTTTTTATTGTAAACGTGTGTCGGTCGGTGCAGTATTGTGTTACGTGTAGACATTATCAAATTTCACAGAAGTTATAACTTCCTCTATTCATCATCGCAAATATGAAATATGGCCTTTCAACCATTTCAATTTTTTTTTTCATGTTGCATATTTTCCGTCAGATGGTTTGTTGGTCAGTGTTCCATTGATCGTGACCGAGGACAAGTAAGAACGAAGTACAGTGTTACATAAATGTAAAAAATGGTTGCAAAAGTTATCTTATATGGTGAGGAAGAAGCAATTCGCCGGAATTATCTGAGCATGCTCAATTGATTTCATGATGACCAATTACCACATTAAAGAATGCGTGCAGGTTATTGGAAGTTTGGAATTTACGGAATGTGAGTCATTTTAAAGAGTGCATTGCATACCTTCAATTACCTTATCGCTTATACATAGTTTTTATACAGACTCAGCGAAACAAAATCCTTTTACTCATTTAATTATTAAACGTATAGGCACATTATTTCTCACATCAAGAGTACAAACGACCACATGAACAGTAATGAAATTTCCCTCTTGAATTAATTTGAATGACATTGTTCTTGAGAGTTTCCTCAGAAAAAGGCTAAACTTGTGCTTACGTGAACATACATTATTGTATTACTACTGACCGGTTTCCACACGTCATATTGAAGTGCTTTATACCAATAAATACCTACATACATTATGTATGTGCCTACGTCCTTAATTAGTACGGTAACGCCAAGTACCTTTGGCATACCTACACATTTTTCTTTGTTGTTGCTTGCGAGACCTAATATTTATGATGGCTTGGCGTTCCTCGTTGACAAAAACTTGTGTGGGTTACGCAATGCGGATGTATGTATCACACTTTCGTCACTTTCTTTTTTTGTGTCAGGTTCCTTCGACTACAATGTCAAGGACGTTGCATGTCTCATCGTCATTTGTAAGGACGAAAGGGTTACGGTACTCATTGTATGCAACCACGAAAATTATGATTATTGCGTAAGTTTGACTTTGAAAATCTCTCCGAAAGACATTCCAGAGTGATGAAGTACAACAAAGTTAGACGGAAATTCTCAAAGTCATCTCAAAAAATGTCTGCCAAAAATCCCACAAATTATTTCCAGACATTCAACATGTATTCAAAAATACTTATTCCTAAAGATACACTTTAATCTATGACATAATACAATGTGTCCTTTTTCAGTTTTCATTTAATTATATTTTAACTGTGGTTGGTTTGACACTGCCACTAATTATTTTTATGAGAGTGACATCAATGGTAACCATACTCTAGTAGCAGCTTCATGGTGGCATCTGGTCAGATGATGGTTGTGGAAAATTTATGAATACAAACCTCTGTCATTTGTCAGGGGTATCGATTACCGCATTTTATACTCCACGAAAGATGATTGTAAGTACAAATTATTATATAAATAGGATGATCATTTGCCATGCTTTGTCTAACTATTATTACTTTGTACAGCACGCTTTTATTGTTGTCGCCGACAATTTATGTGACAGTATTACCACTCACTTACGTTATTCTCTTTTGTAATGAGATAATGGGTAAAACTACCCCAATGACAATGGAAGGATTTGTAATAATAAGTGACAATAATGATGGTGGTCGTACTGTACCTGGACACTGTGCTGCACTGCTGCGAGCGGTGAGCACCTGCTGCACATTAGTGCAAGAGAATTTTGTTAGTCGTAATTTTCGTGTAATGTTGGAAAAGCGTAATAATTCGTCAAGACAGTCAGACGGCCATTTGAATGAAAGTGACAGTTGTAATGCGACGTTGTTTTATCTTCAATATAATAATAATGGCTAATAATAGCTTGCCGACAAACTCAGAAGTGACCGAAATGGTCTTGTAATGAGCAGCATACAATGGAATGGTTATCATCTTGTTTAGTTTTCTGATAGCTTTATTGCGTCCTCTCCACTTCTGCGTCTTGTCTCTCCTGTTCACGAAGACATCTTTCTTGGTCACTCGTTTTGAAGGATATGACACAGCTTGCAGCTGTCAAGCTGTTTACCAGATGAAACATTCTTGACAGTTTTGTTTCATCATCCTCGTCAAACACTTTTCGTTTTGAAAAATGGTAAAAATCAGTAGCTCCGCGGCACTATTGTGCATGACGTGAAGTGTCATGACGGCCCAGCAGGCGGTCTTTGTCTCACGTTGTCGTTTTTGGTGAGTGAGGAAGTCAACCATTATTCCGTGTTATTATGTCACATGGGTTGAAAATCTATTATCGCTCCCTGCTTAACCACAGTAGCTCCTGCATTGTTGCTCTTTTGACACTTTACACAAATGGCATGAAATTTTTTAGCATAGTTTTTGCTAACGATTCCTTTAATAGGAGGTGAGTTCTCACAGTTGTTTAATTGGCAACCATTCTTAAAACCTATCGGAAGTGTTGTTGAAGGATTTGTTTCGCGGTATTCAGCAAGCATCAAGCCGAAATGCCACTTGACAACACGATTTGTCATTCCTTGTCGTAGTCATCATTATTGCTCTTGAGAATTCTCGAGTAAAAAAAATACGAGTAGGCAAGTCCACTCGGATACAAAGATGGAAGTCTTGAGGGCAAGGTGAAGAGCAACATGGAAAAGTGACCGTCAAGCAACAAAAGGAAAATCCGTAACTTGTCATGTAAAAGAAACGGAAGCATGCCTAAACTATCGCCAGTACTTTATTAGCGACTGAGTTCATACTAGACTAGCCTAACTAACTAAGTCATAAGGACTAAAAAGGTATGATTCATTTACACATGAATGTTGAGCTGGTAGTAATAAGTACTATAATATGCATTTCCTCTATGATATAGGAACTTTTATACTTTTAGTTTAGGAAATTATAATAAGGATGCAAATGATCACTCTTACTCATATTTACCAACTCATTGGCATTTTTTTGAAAGCATGATAATAGTAATAAATATGTAAGTACAAAGAATAAAACAGGAGAGCAATTGCTAAAAAATGCACGGTGGCCTGGCACAAGGCTATGTAAGACGCAACACAAACCAAATTGAATAAACATTCATTTCATATGCAGCAAACGTGAGTTCGAAGGTATTTTTTTGATAATGCGAGCCTATCTCCGCATCCTATACTGCTGCATATAGTAGAGCCACTAAATAAATATAAACAAAAGCAGTGGAACCTTAGCCATGATGAAAGTATTCAGAGTTAGAAGAGAGAAAAAAATGTTTTGGCGAATTGTTTTCTTATTTCCATTCAATATTATTTTTAGTGAGTCAGGGAGTCCTTCCAAATCTGTCAAAAATATTGTCTTTATTGCAGTCGAGAATGCTGTCTGTTATGAATACCTATTAAAAGTACAATGTAGCAATAATAATATATGTGAGTGGAAACTTTTCAGAAAAATTTCATACAAACTGTTAAATGAACAATTATAGTAGAATAAAATATGCATGGACTGCAGGGAAGGCGCAGGTAGTCATCATAAAAAGGAAAAAGCAACATGTGGCTAACCAGATACCCATACAAAAAGAATGAGCTACTACTACTGCACCAGTTTTTTTCTCTCCTGCGACTACTGACATCATAAATTCATCAAACAAATCGACACATTCATTGAAAGCCAACACGGAATTCATTGTTCATTTTTACACATTCAGGATGTTATTAAATTGTTTGGGACAAGGGTGATTATTCCTTGCTTCCATGTAAAAACATTTTATTTACCGTACAAATTGTTGTGCAGGCATGCTTCTGATAAGCCAAAATTACGCGGAGAATCATTTGGTAAATTGGATCGCATTGGAGAATGAATAATCAAATGTGGATAAAAATCTAAATTAGACAAATAGATTAGAAGCCCTAGCATGTAGGTATCTACACTAAATTTGTTGCTAAAATTATTCCTCATTGACCTACTCGAAAAGGGAATCAGTTGAGTTCAACCACGTTAACAAACAAAAAATAATAATAAAGTAAGTTCACGTGTTGTCTGTTGTAGTTTTTGCGCAAAATTTTTATTGTCGGAGGAACATGGAAGTTAATGTTGAGTTAGTCAACAAAAGTGACGATGACGTGAAATGCTACAAATAGACTTGTGGTGCATAACGCACTGCACTATTATTGTCATAATGAGAGACTAATAATAACCAAGAAAAAAAAAGAATCGATCGATCGATCGAATGATAGGCGCGGTTACATTATAAGTTTTGTAAAATCATATTCATGCGTCACATTATATGACCTATGCGCATTCTCAGCTCAGGCATATTTTATTTATAGGTATTTAACCAAGTAGTAATTGTCAAAAAATACAGGAATGACGTTTTTTATATTCATCCCTCTCAATATTTACTTGCAATTAACTGCCTCGCTCGCAAAGACAAACAGCATCAAGGTTAATCCAAAAGAGCAAAAAAATCCACAGAATTATGGTTAATCACGGCAGTAAAGAATGATTCCCCACACAGTAAAAGTTAACCCTTGAGTTTTTCTCGTGAACTTCAAAGCAATATTATTAGCACCAATAAATTATTTTATCCTTCCTTTAATGAATTCAAAATTGTTGCATTAAAACAATCATAATCAGCACACACAAATTAGTGTGTTCTTGGGCAGCCAAAAAATTTTCAAGATTAAATCATGGGACAGTAAACGTCACCTACTTGGCTTTGTGTTTAGACCACACTGATCACAAACCATCGCCGCCGTGGTTCTGTCAACCAATATTATATAGTGTATTGATGATCATGAATTCCATTTCTGCAAAGGGCTCAATAAATAATGAAAAAAGTAATCTTGATTATAACATGTTTTTTCCTTTAATTAGTAAAATGAGGTTTTCATTTTAAACAAACCATGTATCAGCAGTTTGTAAACAGACACGTGAAATTTGTGAATTTTTATGAAAAGCGAGAGTGTGAGACATGGAAGCTTTTGCAACTGTATTCAACAGGTTCTTTTTATATCCTTATCGTGTCTACATTGTCCGTTTCATTATGTACATGCTAGGAGTTGAATGAAACCTTAAATACATGAAAAATAGCACTACAAAAAAGTTTGTTCCTCATTTTATTATCTGAACTTCTCATCTTAATTTATGGAGACTTTCAAAACCCTTACTCACTGAATCTGATTTGTTGATGATTTAATCCACACGTAAATATTAATATACTTTTAGTGTGAGACACTGTAATTTTAGTAATGAGCTCTCATAGTTTCCTAGTCTCGTCGCTGGTTGACACAACAAATACTGCAAAATTCTCACTTCTGGATTTTTCCCTGTCAATTATTACACATAATCTCCTTGATTTTTGGCATAAATGTAAATTTCAGCAAAAATGCAAATAGAATAGGTACAATACTGATTCAGTGCACACGTCTTGACTGATTTCGTCAATAATGTAGAGATGAAAATGACGGAAGAATTTGCTAAAGATCAAGAGACTTTTTTTTCATTAAAATTGAATCACACTTTTTTTTGTTGTTTTATTTCTGGCTTAAGCCTCAAAATGATTGAAGTGGAGGGACAACCGTCGCACAGGTGGATTATTTGGCAACGAGGCATAAAAGATAAGACGGCGACTGCTTTTGGAAGCAGGTAAACCAGCACAAGTAGGGACCAGTTGTATTCCTTTCCTTTTTCATTGAAACTCTTGAAACTTCTTTTCGCAAAAGTCTGACTGATTGAAGCTTTAAAGAGTGACATTGATTTTTATTTTTACGTTTTTTTTGTGTGATGCGATGTGAGCAAACCAAAATAACCACACAAACAAAATGGTATACACAAGTTGAAGAAGGAAAAAGGAAGAGAGATTTACAAATACACAAATGCGGAGAGGGATTGAATGGAAAGAGAAGTTTATTCAGAATTATTGTCATCATCACCATTACCATCGTGCAACAATAAAAAAAAAGTATTCAGCGTGTTCATTCAATCCTTCGTTTTGATAATTCGGACAAAAACAAGTGTTGGATTTGGAATAAAAGGAATGTGATAATTCAAGGTTTTTCAAGACAAACTTTAAAAAGGTACAGGAATCGGCGGAGAATTATTTATCTACGCAAAACTTGATACAAGAAGCGCGTATTAACAATCGTTACAGAACTATCATATGCCATTTCTAACTATTTTAAAAGCTTGCGTAATTATACTCACGCAATTATTATTTCATCAGAGCAAAAAGGAGCTTCGGGACTTTAACTCATCTTATCTTTTGGGAAAAATAAGTTAGAAATTAGCTTGACCAGTGCTGACAGATACTCAAGCGAACTAAGTAGTGAGCTTAAATTCCAAGCGGCATTTTAAGTAAAGTGAATTAATTGTACTTATGGCTATTATATTTTTATTCGCATGATAAAGGAAACGAAGGACCTCCAGCATATATTATTTATTTCCTGTTAAAATATGCAAACATTCAACAGCAGCTCCTTATTTCAAAATTGAAGCGTACACACCTTCATTACAGGTATTTTTACTTGTCTTCTTTGAGTCTACCACAACAACTCAAGCATATTTTTGGAGAGACTTAAAGTAACCATCAACAGCTTCTCGTTTGTCTGTCAAAGTCAAGCAGACACTCAGACAGATTATCTTTTATACTACAAAGTAGACTTGACAATGTCATCGTCATCATCATCACGACCATTCGTCGAAGTGACACTAATTAGCATGGCACAAGAGGGAAAAAAAGTGAACATGAAACAAAGACAAGTGACACGCTGTATACTGCGTAAACAGTAAACAATGGCACCAACAATAAATCCTCCTTTTCATTTATAACTCACATTGAGCTAACTGGACTCTTGCTGCGTGTCATTTTTGTGAATGAGTACCCACCAGGGAGTATGTACTCACGTGCGATTTGTGGTGAAAAAGGCGAAAAATCCCTCCAAAGACGTGGATAAGGATAATGAAGACGGCTGACAGACAGGTAGCCTTAAAGTTCATTGTATCTTGACTACGTCTACCTCCAACAATTTTTGCACATAATTATCATAACTTAATAGGCATTTTTATATTTTTTTCTCTGCCACTATGCAGGCGTAAATATGTCTAACAATTATTTTAATCGATTCCAAGAAAATTGTCTGCAAAGATTTCTCTTTCTTATTGTTTTTTTAAATACTTTACCTAGACATTGACAATTACGAATGACGAGAGTCCTATGAACCATGATATATGGTTGTGAATGATTTTATTACATGAAAACGAGGTGATTTTTTTAGTGTTTATCCATAATTATGCATTCAACCTTTACTCGAAGCAATTCCAAATTGGATACCATCATTAACGCGTAATGATACATAATCTCCTAACAAACGTGTCATCAACAACAAGTTTTACTTTTCTGTCTTAAAATTCTTAAAATAATGGATTGTTATGATTCATGAGCTGCTTTACTTGAAAAAGTATTTTTGAAGCTTAGCTTGGCATAAGATGTAGACTTCCTCTGGTGCTTCAGGTAGACTTTTAAAGACTGATTACGCAAGTCTGCATTTCATCCACTCAAAGATACATTTTTCTCTGGTGTCACTCCATCCTTAAATTCATTATGCATGTATATATATTTGCGTGTCATTGCGTACCTACATGTAATTTAAAAAGTTTACTGTGTTTAGCCTTGTCAAACGGTTGCTCATGAATAATTTGCAAAAAATATAATTCT
>JAHZNF010003717.1:0-13589 GCA_027744215.1 Troglopedetes dispersus | reverse complement strand
ATTTATTTCATTTTCCAAATGGGATTACCTGGTGAAAATGCAAATAAATCGCATAACAATAGTTCAACTTACCTTCATCATTCCTGTGAAAATTATCTACATTAAGCATGGAAACTACCAAACCACCTAATTTTTAGCGGTATAGAATGTTGGCACTATACAAGCTTTTTCATGATCGACAGGGAATTCTACAGTTTGCATAATATCACTTGAAAATGCTTGAATTTCGCTGCTTTTGCCTTTCATGACGCAACATTTCCAAGGCTGACTATGTTTTGATGGACTTCATTATACGGCTGCCAAAAACCGGAAGTACAGGTTTCATTGTTACAAGTAACGTCATTGTCAATCCTTTGTACCTGCTTCTGACGTCTTTCAGTAAAATCCGATAAAGCTTTCAAGATCTAAAACAACAAGCACTTTGTAAAAGCCCGTTGATGCCCGTTGGCCACTAAAGGAGTTTGAATCGTTATGAATTTTCCTTGTTCACGTCCTCCTTTCTCTGCTGGATCATCATCTGAGCAGGTAAGTCTAATGTATCAAATTGCCCCAGGCAAGTTTTCCATTTCCGTAATAGTGCACTAAAGATGATTAGTATGATACAAGTTTGATTCTTCAACAAATTGCGAACAGTCGTCCTGACAAGCTCTTGAAAGCAATGTTTTAGGAGGAGGATTAAGTATGTTGGTAGGCATTGTTATTATAAAAACTTTACAATCACAGGTCAACCAACAGGACGGGGGAAAGAAGAAGAGCGAGAATAGGATTCTTTTAGAAACAGAAGTAGCTCCTTTATGAATTATGAAGCAAAGATTAATTGTAAAGTGTGCCAATTTGTTGGGGACATATACCAAAAATAATTTGAAGGGAATGTCTCCATTTATACCAAAAGCTCTGCTGATGCGATAGTCCAGCCAAATATGCTTTGCTTCTTCTTTTTCATTGTCCAGGCTAATTATAAACGCAACTAAAAGTGACAGGGCAATTTGACTATCCGCATGGTTCAAATCTACTCATATTATCGCAGTGTGTGGTATTATCTGTGGTCAAAGAGAAATTAATAAAATGCACTAATGACAAACATTTAAAACATGCTCAATAGATGACATACAAAAAACATTAATCAAGGTAAACGTCTTTATAAAAAAGTGAGCTTGATATTCAAATGACTACAGGATACAATGAAGCATGTGAAAGTTTTATCAAAGACTTCTTTCATTGCTTTTAATTTGCTGACTAGAAAACTAACGACGGGAGAGTGCTCGGCTAGCATGAAATAGCCCTCCTCTGGAAATAAGTGAATAGTGAACAGCAGGCAATATCCTTTCTGGGAAAGCTTTGTCAACAAGTCACTTTTATTAATTTTTGATGAAAACATCATTTTCCTTAGTTCACAAATAGCACCCAACTTCATTTTCCATTTTAGAAACCTAATCATAATTTTTCTCGTACTTTAACTACTCTCACGATTTGAGTTGCGAACTGCGGAGAAAACTTAATGTCTCTTAAAGCAAATCAAACTTACGAAAAAGATGGAAAGTTGAAGAAAGGCAAGGCAAGAGTGACTGGTTGATGTTATATTTAATTTCTTGTTTTAACTTCATAATTTAGACGCAATATTTTTTACATTAGTAATGTAGCAGTAAAAAGAACCTCGAGGACATGTTTTTGTTTATAAAGATATATCTGTTCAGTCTCATATATCATTTCGCGATGCTGCTTTGAATCAGTGTTTTTGGTGTAGCAGCACATTACTCTTTTCACATACATTTGTAACTCCTACGTGAGGATTTATCTATATAGAAGCTAGAGATACTTAGGTGTACGACCTAAATTTAAAATCGTATCTAACTGTCCAAATACCTCAGTAATGTTTGTTGAAACATTACTAAATTACTAAAAGTTTCATTTTCCCCCACAAGTTGTAATAACAGTAGTATCCTCACTTCTGAGATAGTACAATAATAATACTACTGGCGGAACATATTGATTGCCCCCTTTAAATATAAAAGTGGACGATGATAATGGCATTTAAACTCGTCAGACATCAGATAAACACATGAATTATTACTTGGTAGTTTGTGCACACGCATTTATAATAAGTAGAAACTTAGCTTAGAAGTGCAGAAACTGCCCCCATCCGCCTTTCACCCCACCAAAACGACAACTTTTTTATACCCAAAATTATACCTTTGTTGCTCGTTCTGCACGGTATAAAAATAACTATTATTACTTACACACGAACGCAAACAGCCATTTCATACAAAAAAATGCATGCAAAGACCAGAAATATTAAATACGCCCTATTTTATCTGCCAAAAAAGTATGAGTAAGAAGGATGGAGATTTCGTTGGAGCTGGAGTAGTGGGATATTTTGTATGGTAATAAGATGAAGGAAATCGTTGGCCATAAACAGGATATATTGCATTAGCAGCTGGTATCGCAGGTCGTTTTTCCGCTTCAGTACTCTCAGACTCGAATGATTGCTTATGCAAATGTGGTTTGCGTTGCTTTCTTTTCGGAGGAGGAGGGTCTTCTCTCCGCTGCTGCTGCAACGAACTTTTTTTATTTCCCTGCTGCAGTTTCTTGAGACGAGTCCTGGCCATCTGTCTTTTGAGAGTTTTCTTGGTGATCATACTATGTTCATTTGAAGAACTACTACGGTCGCTACTATTACCACCACGACTGTTGCTGCTGTAACTGCTATTATCATCCTCGTCAACGTCATTACTTCTGTTGGGATTTGCTTTTTTCCTAGTTGTGCCTTTTGGCTTATGCCACATACTAATACCCTTTGTGCTTATCATTTTAGTATCACTCGCTTTTTTCTTATGTTTGTGTTTTCCCTTCAACCTTTTCCTCCCATTAGCATTACCTTTCTCCTGGTTTCCTTTTCGATTCGGTTGTGATGAATGTGGGGGTAATTGTGGCGTTGTTTTCGTGGGCTTTTGGCTCTTTACTACAGTTTCAAGGTTGACTGGCAGTGATGATGGAGATGATTTTACAAATGATGGGGGTACTGACGAAGACTGAGTTCCATGAGGAGGTAAGGTAGATGTTACCACTCCCTTCTTTTTATTCTGCTTCTTGTTTTTTGCTTTACCCTTTGTACGCTTCCCTGATGTGAGTGACGGTGATGGAGTGACGGTAGTAGGGCCCTCTGAATCAATATTGATAGTATCCACCAGGAGGAGTGGGGGCTGTGCATTTTTGATAATCTGCTCAGGTGATGTGTGATGGAGTGACGGTAGTAGGGCCCTCTGAATCAATATTGATAGTATCCACCAGGAGGAGTGGAGGCTGTGCATTTTTGATGATCTGCTCAGGTGATGATGGTGATAATGGATAGCTATTAGTCTTTTCGTCATTATTTTCGCTTTCGCGTGCATCAGCATCAGAAACGACATCAGTGTTGTTGAGTACAGCAGGCTCACTTTCCTCCACAAAGGCGCTTGTATCATTACCACTGACACCTAGAATTCTCTTAATGTCACTTTTGATAAAGATACTTTCCTTTGCTGGGTCATTTTTCCTGCGGACTTTGTAGGGTTTAGATGGATTAGTAAATTCATATTTGTTAACATGAGGTGACACTTCTCCATTGAAGAATTTGGCTGGAAATGATTCATGCAAATGCTCATCCTCTGCAACGGATGCAGAAGTGGATTGAGGTGACACTGGTTGTTCAAAACTGGCTGATGAGAGTGGCACTCCTTTATTCAAGTTGACTGAATCTTCCATTTCTGCAGGCACATCGCCGGGGAAATCGCTTATAGTATTTGACATAATCATGTCCTCTTCCAGCAGATCAGATTTGCCCATTCCCTGAAATCCAATAAACAGCAACATAATAATCTGCTCGGATAATATTTTACTTTATAACCAAACTCTATACACGAAACTAGACCGTAAGCAGCTATTACGGTCTCAAGTCTTTTAAATCTTCAATTTCATGCCTCACCCCGATAGAATTTTCTTGTAAAAAGAATCTCTTAGTTTTTTTTTGTCAAAATAAAGTTTGTTGTAGTTCAGATTCAAGTGACAATTAAAAAGTGTATCGACAAGAACATCATTAGGTTTTTCGAATTTGTGAAAGAATAAGGATCATACATATTTGAGGTTGATTTCAAATTCTTCACCACTGGGTAACGCATGAAGTATTTTTGTTTGATGCTCGTTTTTACTGCCACCATCAACTTCAACCATCATCTCCTCCTCGAGTTCAGTGGATGCTGGGGAAGACAAAATATGGTGCCCTTGTTGCTGAAAGTACGATTGATGATTTGCTGATAGCCAAATGAGCAGGCTGATTGGAGATAATTGGATGGTACTGCGGTAGTGGCTGTTGTTGCTGATGCAGGATAATTTGTTGTGGTGCTGGTTGGTACGGCTGAAATGCTGGTTGCTGCTGCACCGGCATCATCACAATAGGCGAGGGCAATGTGACCTAAGCCAGACGTAAAATTTTTTTTCAATAAAAACGCATTCACACAAAAGGAATTTGCTGTGAATTTGTGGAATGCCAAAAAAGTTTGCCAAAGTTATGAGTATATGTAAGTTAGGGCTACGTAAACATGTATGTTTATCAATACCATTATTGTTAATAATCTACTTTTAGAGACTTTAGTAGTCCACTTACTCAACCGTAAATAATGGGGAAAGAAGAGAACTTCCCCATGAATGAGTGAATGAAACCACGAGGCAAAAAATCGTACTTACAAAACTCTGTGTTTTTGACGGAAAGTTTAAATTTGCTTTCTTGATCATCTTCTTCTTAGTGTAACGCCGTTTCGTGGGCGCCGGAGTAGGACTCGGGGTTGTTGATGTTGTTGTTCTTGTTGTCGTCGTCTTCGTTGGGAGTCTCACGGGCTCATTAATTATTGTGAGTATTTCCTCGTAGCTTAGAGGACAGCCGTTGTATATGAAACCACATTGACTTGGGCTGCTGAGTCTCCGACCGATTTCAACTGCTATCCGAAACTTTTCTCCAGGATCTCGCATTTCATCCTGGAGACAACAGAATTCAACCTTTGGTTAAATTACTATAAGGTTGGCACAAGAAAATACGGAAATACTGGAGTCATACTCATTCTGATTTACAGCATCGCTTTTGAAAGTTTGGATGACAACTTTCGATTTTGTTTTTGAAAGCAAAAGAATAGATAAATGATTCTCAATTCCTGAGGCATGTGGACACCTTGTTTTCCTCTAAATTTCAAGTTAAAAATATTACGTCCCCATTGATCGCGTGTGGTAGAGGGGATATGGTTAAGCCAATTTTAAAAAAATGAAACTACGATCGCTTCCAGTCATATTAAATTCGAAAAAAATATTGTGCTTGCGAATTCACTTGAGTAAAACCCAGCTTCTTCCTTACCGTTGTGTAATCCATTTGTCTGCTGTTCAGTTGCACTCCAAAGAGCTCCTCCAGATTTATCCCTTTTCCACTCCTTCCACGACTTTTCAGCTTGTACAGGGCTGACAAAGTTGGCAATGATTTTGTTCTGTTGTCGTTGCCTGACAAACTGCGAGCTTCATTCAACCTTTTGTTTTTCATGCTCCTAAAACCTGAAAAGAAAGGATCATTCTTGAAAGCATCATTGCCTCCCCAAGCAAAACTTGGCATGTAGCTTCCGAGCATGTTGGAAAACCACTTTGTCAATCCTCCGCCTTCTGTGTCTCCCGAAAAGTCATCCGTATTTCTTAAAGGGTCGTAGATATATGGAGAGCCAGGTGGAATATTGGAATACGCAGCGGCAAACTGTGCCACAGGATCTGGCTCAAAGCGATTCCACCAGTTTTCTTCGGAATACGGGCCATTAGTTGACATCAACTTCTCCATTTTGTGTCGCTCGAGAAGATATTTTTTATCATCGTCATCGAGCATTTGATCTAGGTCATCTTGAAAATCATCATTCTCCTCAAAATCGTCATCGAAGGAATCTTTCCCAGTCCTCTTTTTGTCGCCAAATATCGACTTGAACTTAGTCTCGAGTGTTTTTAAGTTGCTCGGTCTTTTTGAGGTTGTACCAATTGTACGGTATAAATACGTTGTCTCAGGATATGGTTCGTATCCATCATCTTCATCAGATTCCTCAGAAGAACTACTATCCGAGCCACTTTGAAGATCGTCTTCATGCTCGACTTTTGTCGCTGATTTTTTCTTCTTCTTCTTCTTCTTTGACGTCTTTTTACTGTCAATTTTGTTGCTCCCCTTTTTCGTTTTTGTACTTTTTTGTCGCTGTTTTTTCCCTTTCTGACTTTTTTGCAGCTTCTTTTGTTTTTGGTTTTCTTCTGACACTTTTTGTATTCTTTTACTGAAATGAAATGTAGACTATTATCAGTTTATCTGTGGAAAATCTTTAAAAACTTTCTTACATCTTCAGGCAAAAAAAGGAGCGATGGAAGAAGTAAAAGCAGTCAATTTACTTGACAAGTAAACTGTGAGTTGCTTCACTTTTTATTGATAATTTTAAATGAGTAAAAAAAATGAAACGAAGGACGAGAACGGGATTCTCCCATCATCATCGTGAACGGCAAATTGGTGGGTGCTGGTTTAAGCGTATGCCCTGCCTACTAATGAAATAAACTTGTAAATAACATTTCGAGTTCACAAAAAGTAAAACTCGGTGAAATGTCCTCAACTTCATTTAGAATCTAGAAAATTTTGACATGACGCATGGAGTATTCCGGCGAACTTGAACCCATTAAGAATTCATTTCTCCGTTAACCAAGCTTTGGGCTTGAGCTCTGAAGGACCTGCTACTACATATTATCGTCATATTAGCAAGAGACACTACTTAGAGCTCTATCTCTTACGTTCTTCTGACATTCTAACGCATATCGTTGCCAGCCATAGCATACCTACTTCCCATCTGAATGATAAATAGCTAAAAGGCAGACTCGTACAGACCCTGACAGAGAAATCATTTTTGCAAATGTATGTTGATATTTCACTTTTTCCTGGGACCACTTTGTCCTACTTCAGCTAAATTGTAAGTAATTTTTTTTTGCAAAGTCATTTTTTTTAACAATCTGAGAGGATGGAAGATTATTAAAGTCATTTTTACTTCTTTGGATGCTACTATGGCCATTTATTATAAAATGGACTAAATTGTACATAATATATACCACAACGGTATATGTATACCCTGAAGAGCCAAGGAAGTTGAAGTGATTCTTAGACGTGTGGACCTTTATTGCATACCCAGGTTCTATAGTAGAACTTCTCTACTATCATCAAATAAACATTTGCCTGCTAGCAACTTTTGCTAGTTATTCCACAACATGAGCACGTACGTATTTTCCTTTCCTGCCAGGTTGACTTTTTCGCAAAAGGAAATTTTTCAGGATTGCTTAATAAGGACATTAAGATGAACCATGAGATGTTGACATGTAAAACGGAACATTAGCTTAATATAGATATATGTCTTCCATGTACTTCACGGACTTATCTTGTTTCAAGCAGTTATACTTGTTTTTTTTGCCAGTGAAACAAAGATTGCACAACTAAAACGAGTAAAATGAGCTGAGAAACGAGAACTCTATTCAAGGTCACATTTAGTGGAGATGGGAGTTGAGACCAGATGACAGTTTAAAAAAGAAAGATTGCACATGGAAGTAAGTAGTGAAGACAGCAGGAGTTCTTTTCATTTCCATTCCTTTCCGCGTTATCAATATATGATCATATTATTATGCGTTTGTGTGCCTTGTGAATTATAATGGGTCCCCAGAGGTTTTGAGTATATTCTGTATTTTATGTTATCATCAGCATGCTAGAAAAACCTAAATGGATGCGATGCGATGATAGTTGATATTTTGTAGGCAAAAATGCAGGAATGAATGTGCCGGAAAATTCACCCAAGCGTTGATTCATCGGTAATCACTCATCTTTACGAAATAGGGATTAATGAAGCCCATGGAAATTGGCAACCCAAGCAGTTGTATAAAAGCATGAATTAAAAAACTCACGACGGTCCGACAATCTTCAAAAGCTGGAGGTACTGATCCAGTAAAGTCTCTCCGCTCGCTGGTCGACTTGTTGTTGATGTGGTGGTGGTCTTTGAAAAATGCTCTTGCTGGAGCCGTCGTCGGTTGCTGTAACCACAAAGAACCTTGGGAAGACACATGAGAGGATCTAACTCCTCCACCCTTTCAAGTATTTTCCTCCTCAACGCTTCCTCGTCAGTTTGTGTCATAAATACATTTCTCAGCCAACTCCCGTTTTCAATGCTACCAGTGCTTTCGCCTTCAGCCACGGAAAACGGAGGAAACTCATTAGCATTCACTCCCTGCTTGTCCGACTTTCTCTTGTCTCTTCTTTTGATACTTGATGTTGCGTAGTCAAAATAAGCATTTTTGTCTAGCTTGAGCAGGTTTTCATACAAAGAAAGTAAGGCTGTATTAACACCGTTTCCAACTCTTTTGTTGTGAACACCATTATCGTCGGCATTAGAACGAGTTGTACTTGAATGAAGATAAAAATTCTGGACGGATTCCGCAAGTTCTTCACCAGATCTTGTGTGTTTTCTTTTGGTTGCTTTTTTGTTAGACTTCTTGGTTCCTTTGCCACCTCGTTTGAAAGCTTCTATTCTTCCTTCCCGTCTTTTCACTAATCCGGGCTTGAACAAACGATCAAGCACTTTCGGTTTGTGTTTTGGCAGTGACTTGGAATTTGTATCTGTCAAAGTCAAATTCGTAAATCGAATTAGTGGAAGTACAGTACTTTTTGATGGGTGTTTGTTGTTCTCTACTTTTTTCTGTTTGCTTTTTTCCTGTTTTCAAGGCGTTCTTTAAAGGCTTGGGTTATTGAAGTTCGTGACACAATTCTAACATGAGTTTTTTCATTGAGTAAACCCTTGAATTACGCTTTCTAATATTTGTCTTGATAATGGTCTTATAATTAAAGGTTGTTTAGAAAAACCACAGGGATATTTTTTGTTTCCATTATTTGCTCCCAACAAATTATTTTATAAGAAAGAAATTGAACACAAATTTTATGGGAGAATGCACTAAATAACTTTCCACCAAAACGTCTACGACATAAGCTCAGCCGTCATCAATGTGTCATCAACCTGCGGTAATAAGAAGTACTATTCAAAACGCGCTTTTCTTGGAGCAATGAAATACGCACCGAACCAACTGATGTTCATCTGCAACGGTTATAATGATTACCCGTTAAAGTTTAAAACTTAATTACCTATAGTGCGAATGTTTTAAAAATAATATTCACCAGATATCAAACGTATCACGCAATCCCAGAGTTCTAAAGAATTTATGTTAAAACCCATTTCGGTGGATTAAATTTCTCGAGTAATAATTGAAACCCTATCTCCTCGTCAGAAGAAAGAATTCGCATGAGCAGCAATACCTATAATTATACCAGCAAGACATTATAGGAAGTTTCCTTTGAGTTTTATTCTGAATGCATTAAATGTATCACACGTGGTCATCTTTTTAGATTCTAGAATGTAATCTTAAACTTTCTGTGCATTAGCAATATGATACGTCTTGATTTTATGGTATGGCTTTTGCTCTACTTATATCTATGAATGAAGTGAGACTTTTTCCTTGCAAGAGATCGAATAATTTTTGTTGATTTGTACTACTTTCCCTACAGATCTTTATTTAACATCGAACCCCTTTGCTTTGACTTCATGTGTCTTTCTCTCTCTCTCTCTCTCTCTGTGAGATGGAAATGGAAAAGTATAAAGCAGTAGCAATTTTGAGTCATGACAGCGACAGTCCCTCTATAAAAGCACCTTTCTCATTCCTCGGTTATTAGTCGTGATCGTGGCGAGATCCATCAAGTTGAATACTTTATACGTTCACCGATAATGCAAGTGTTAACTCAAGAATCTGACACAATCGATGCTGACGAGTATCATAATTCGTAAACGTGGTGCATCATTCTCAGTTTATTTAATTAATTTTATATCCCCATATTCAACAGGGCTGTAATCAGTAAAATGATTAAACCTACATGAGTGACATACCGGTTGTATAGAAATTTGCAATAAGCAGTAAAGTGACAGTTGCTAATTTACCTTGAAATTTTATGCATAGAAGTGTCAAAAGTAAAGAGAAACTTCCGGTTCCTCCTACAACGAAAGCGCCGAAAGCACTCATCCAGAAATTTTGCACTGCACCGTTAGAACTACTTGCGCAACAGAAGCTGTCAATGGTCAATAACGATGGGCCGCCACCACAAAAAATACTTGAAAGACAGCCGGCTGAGCCGAGCCCCTCAGTTGACATGAATATGTGAGACCATGTACATATCGTAAGGAACTTGGCAGCTAAACTTGAGAAGAGTGGATTTTGATGTAGCAGTAGCATGACTTTGGAAAAACCAGCATGCAACCCACACACAAAAGGACAATACACAGATTTTCTCTTCTCAGTTCCTTTTACTTTTGTTCTTTTCTAACTTTCCCCCAGTTCCAGTCCATCGCACGTTAAAATGTTATGAGAAAGTTGCCCAGGACGAATAATGAAGCCCCGAAAACTTTTTTGCTGGAATTTCGGAACAAGCGAAGCCTCTTGTAAGCATTCTCTCACACAAAATAATATTTTGTTCAAGGAACGTGCACAAATAATTTTCAGACGTCTGCATTTGCCCTGCACCACTATGTTTTCCTTATTTCACACATTCAATTCCTAGAAAGTTGATGTAGAAAAATAATTCTTTTTATTGATCTTGTCAATATACACTTGCAAGATGTTTTACTTATTTGTCAAAAAATAATTCAGATGATTAGTTTTTGATGGTTCTCCTGTCGTGCTGCTTTGTATGCCTATTAAAAACTTGATTATATTGAGCAGCGAAAGAGAAAGACAAGGCTTGAAGGCACTATGACGTTTGACGTGATTGTCACCATTGCACAAACTACACAAATGACTATGAGCAACAAAGAATGAAGACAGCATGGCGCAACTAAAAAATCTTCATCCGGTCAGTGAAATTTAACCCTCATTCTTCTCGGTGTACTTTATACAGCACTTAAGAATTTTGCATACAAAAGGCCATATAAAATGACAGTGCGCTTTTCCCAAATACATGCAAGCTCTTCAACCTAAAAAAGTGGTGGGCACTTTCCTTGTCATTGTGCTTAAGCTTGCTGCTAAGCTGTTACTTCTTTGTTACTTTACCATCCTACCAAAAAGACGCGATTATTTTGTAGTGCACACGAATCAAAATGTATACCATAATATACTATCAGTTTGCAGAAGCGCGCAAGCTCATCTTCAGATTATATACAATTTTTTTTGCATTTTTATGATGAAGAGGTGCCGTGTTGTTATTTCGACTTTTTTTACCCAAATCTCTCTTTTGTTCTGTCCCTTTCATTTATCGTTGGTTTTTTCATTTGATAATACATATGTGTGCATGTGTATTTGGATGCATTTTTCATATAATTTTCTACGAATTTTTTGTTCCCATTTAAACCAATGTGATGAATAAAAAAGTCTTTGAGTTTTTACAGCAGTCACATACGCGCAGATAATGAACGCTTTGATAAAGTTGCCAAAGGCGAAGCCTAATAATTTTTTCTTCATTTTTTTTCTACGTGCGTTGTTGTTTTTCCTTTTCGTATCGTTAACTTACTATACTACCTACATGCATGGGAGGCGGTATGCGTCACACGCAGACTTCCTACAGCATTTTTACAATGTGTGTTGTTATGAAAAGTCATCCATCAAAACTGATAAAAAAAGAGATGAGTTGGTTTGTAGTCTCAGGAAATTACAATGCGAAAACCGTGAAATAGGTTGTTCCTTACTCGTAATAAAAACTGTGATAAAAGGGACCTAATCTTCCACATTTTTTTTGTTCTTGTCCGTCTCTGAAAACTTTTGTTTTGAATTATCATGTGCTGCATTGTGTTGATGAAACCACAGAGCACAAAGAGTATGTTAGCGATACCTTATTATTTTGAAATTATACAAAAAATAAATAGTGTGATTATTAAATTGAAGGTAGAATCTGGGGCAGACATGAAACAAGTGTAAAGGGTTCGTCCATGCATGCTTTGTGTGTAATTCCGTATGTATTAGTGAATTCATTGACATTTAGTTGATGTATCTTGAAATTGCTTCAACAGGTGTATCGTGAGTGTGAGTACTGCAACATGACGCTGTACGGACTCCTACCCCGTTTCGAGAACTAATAAAACAATTCGACAATTTTTTAGTTTGCTCTTTCGCAAGATGAATCTGATAGCATGTTCATTACACGATGCAGTTGGTATGATTAATGTGAACATATTATTGCCGTTATTGTTACAGTATACACATTTTAATGAGAACTGCTACGTGTGAAAATTAAGCCACCAAGGAAAATCTCAAATTAACTATTTTTTTAGAGTTGTAGACAGACCACATTTATTTTGACCACATTTATTTTATGGTACGGCTCATGCATCATTTAATGATCTTCAAGAACACTTCAGAAGAGCATGAAATTCAACGTGACTATTTTATGGCGCCTAAATGTTATTGTGGCAATCCAGGCAGATGTGCTACCATTTACAGTAATTGCATGTTCTATCCCTGACTAATAAAATATATTTCTACTCTTGATATTGAATTTAGTTTGTTCGTCTACAAATTTATTTTTGCACACAGAAGAAATGGTAAAAGGGTACAGAGGTGATCAAAATGATAAAGAGGTTATTTTGTCCTTATTTGTGCAAAAGCTAGAAAATGTATGCATGGGTTGGGACCTCCATGATAACAGACACTAGACACTTATTATTCTGTTCAAAATCAGTACATAATACACATAATGCACATTCAATTAACCATACCCCATCAATTATGTAAATGAGACGACAGAGAAACAATGTGAAACCGGTGGTGGTAGCCACCAGATGTGTAGTGTAGTGAAATCCGTTGGCTTTTCCAGATGTCAAGTTCAATTTTGCTTGAACTGACAGGGTGTCCATTATTTCAGCTCAGTGAACTCATAGCAAATGACGAGACTAGTAGGGTCTGACGTCTGATATTCTTGTTTCATTTCATTGATTCGGGCACGCGTGAAGGGTTTGGTCTTTGCCAGGGTCCTCGGGTGATGCCCTGTCCAAGGCTGTGTTTTTATGAAAATTGACAAATTTGGAAGAATATGAGGATTAATATATTTAGCATAGCATCGAACTTGTATTAGATCCAAAAGTCTAATCTGAAAGCCCAATATCTCGAAAACGATAATGAATCCTACAAAAGTATGCTTTCACACAAAAATTAGTCATCACTCATCACTAGACTTGTGAACACGAAGTTCTTTCTAGTGTTAACTAATTCAAATTAATATTGGATTTAAGTGTCTAAAATAATAGTGTTGTTCGACGTTTAACAGTAAGGGTAATAGTTTCGACAACATGTAACATTTGTAGGTAAATATGAAACCGGGGAATTAAAAAGTATACTTAAGCTGTTCAGGCATACATTTGATGTATCATCAAATATCCTGCTACGCTTATTTACGTAGTATTTTATTGCCACAAGGTTCTAACAAATGCTTCACGATGCCGCAAGAATCTTCGTCTTTTTGGGTGGTAACGACAAAGACTGTTGTTCCCGTACTTTCA
>JAHZNF010003716.1:0-10670 GCA_027744215.1 Troglopedetes dispersus | reverse complement strand
TCAGTCAACCTGTTCGTTATAATAAAGCTTACATAGTTCTCCATTTTTTAAAAATTATTATAGCATTTATGCTGTGGTCGAGTTCCTTCAATTATCGTCGAATATTGTACATTTAGACGTATTCTCTGTTCTGCATAAGGAAACTGTTATCAGCTCGTCATCAGCACTTTGCATGGTTTCAGCTAGCATTGAAAAATGCTCTCCTTTTACCCAAATAGTCACTTACACAAACCACTCTTGTAGCCAACCCATCTCCAACAATTTTTCGGTAAAGGTGACCGTGACCACAAAAATTATACTAATATTACGTGATGATTGGGAAAATCATTCTATGAATCCCAGAAATGATAACATTACATAGTTGATCCAAGAAGGCAAGTACTAAATTTTGGAAAACCGGTGGGCATTGTTAAAACGCAGGCGCAACGTCGTAATTCCATACAGACTTTTATAGTAACATGAAAGAAAAAAATAAAATTTGCATTTACAAAAATGCTCTTATCACCACCTATGGTCAGATGTCTCAAGAATTTGGTGGCCAAAAATCACAACTCTATGACGAATCCTCATGTGACCACAAACAAGTATACAATTTATGAGATATTTTTTCCAGTGGACAAAAATATTGCCTCCCCAATTTTTATTGTGCACATGACCATCAACAAAGCCGGTGGAGGAAGCCAAGAATCAACAGTATGAACAAAGCCACACGAAAAGCCAAAGATCACTTGATTCTGAGTCACCAGTATCACAATCACACCCAAGCTCCAGAGAGCACATGACGTGGATTACATATTAGTACAGAAACTTGTTCTTTGTTACGGACTGTGGTTTTACTTATTTTTTGAGGATCACATGACTGGTCAAGATTGTTTGCAAAAGTGTTTCCATATGCAAACATAAAAAATACATAAATAATGCAACTGGAGAAGTTAAACGCAGGAGTGAGTGAAGGTCACCTGATGCTAAAACTACTGATAAGAACATCTTTCAATACACCATTGTTTTATAAACACTTAATGATTTGAGATGTTCTGCATAAAAATTTTTTCTTAAAAAATAAAAATCTCAACTAAATTAATTTAATGAAATTGATATTTCTAAACGTAATAGTATAATATGTAAATTGCACTTTCTCACGTAGAAGCCCTGTCTGAGGTACACATATGCGTCTACATTTTTAACGCTAATGGAATAACGCCAGCCAGTACATCTGTACCTAATGTATTTCAAGGCAACCTACTTTACGATTAGTCATATTGACAATTCCAAATTCGTCGTAGCTGCAGCCTTACAAATCTAACGTTCAATATGATTTACTATCATTATTCTGATAACCCTGCAACGTAGAAAATATACATGTGCTAGCTGTGCTTTGTCTTTAAATCTTGAAAAGTACATTAATTGGCTATACTTGTGGCAAATGGAAGGTGTACCTGTGACAGTGCATGTGCACTTGTGTGACCTCAATTTCGATGAATCCAATGAACGATGGTACTGAAAGGGTTGTTGGTGATAAACATAATATTGCAGTGAGATTTCGATTGCAAATTGAATTGAGTCTAAAGCAATCCTACAGATTGCTTCTAAAATGTTAAAGATAAAAAAATCAATGTCAAAGTCAAATTGTTGTAACATAACCGAAATTTTCTCAATTTCGAATAAAATTACGTTAACTTTAGCTTTGCTGGTTGAATTTACTTGTACTAACCGGCATATGCAATATAATATAGCATCGGCGGTTACGATTTGATAAGTGTCGCTGTTTGTAAGGTTAATTTTTAACAATGGACAATTTTTGCTAGAACCCTTCGTATTGCCACCATAAAATAATAGGTAATTGAAATGCATTAAAATATTTCACTTACCCAGAATAGCAGTATTTTCAGGCTTATCGAGCTCATCCTGATTACTGAATATCCTTTTGAAGTTTGACTGGGCCATCTTGGCGTAGCGTAGTCCACACTCACACTGGAAATTTTAAACTGACGAAGTAGAAGGTCACCGGAAATTAAAGCCCCTGAAAATTTTTGCTCGTAACACACGAGCCCTCCTGAACTTTGCTACACTTCTTTCTTGTTGATAATTTCTGAAAATTCCAATTAAAACCAAAAAGTATTAACAACGCGACGCAGTCCATGTCTCCTCTCTAAACATTTGCGTAAACAACAACGTTAGGATAATCAAACGGTTGGTCAACATTTGGGACAATGTCAGCAGTGGCAAAAAGCCACTTGCGTATGGTTCGCCGCTTGGCTTGTAACTAAAAATCAGGCATTTATGACATTCACATGCACATGCATACAATGCAAGTAAACATAGGAGTCCTTTGATTTCGTGCATCATCTCCTTCACCTCGTCATTTTCAAGATCCCCTTTATGAATAAATATATATTACAAGAAATCTTCCCCATTGAAGATGAGGATTTTTTTTTAAAGTGCCTGTCAGTTATTACACACAGAACAACCTTAAGGGATTTTTTGTTTGTGTCAAGTACATCATAATAATAATAGCTACACGAAGCGAACCGTTTGCCATCTCATGTGTGCGCAGAGCAGCGCCCAACGAAAGTATAGCCCTGCAGAGCAAACCCCTTTGTATAAAAATGTGCATATCTTTCTAAGATTTAAAAAAGTACGTTTTGATTGGGAGGGAACAGGTTGTTGGTGAGTTATATAATTGTGACGCTAAGTAAAAATGTACATAATGCATAAAGAGCAGAAAATTTTACCTTGTTTATGTAGGGCTCGTGAAGGTAGGTACTTGCTGCCGACTCCTTAACAATTAACAGCAGAAAATGTGGACAAGGTTGCGGCACATTCGCGTCTTTTTTTGCGTGATATAGATGATAACTAGTATTGATAGAGTTGCAAGCACACAATGAAATGGAATCTCACACTAGGTCTAATTTGTACAGGATGTGAGTTGCTCATGCTCATTCACGATGATGAACAGAAAAACGTTCCTTCTTGCGCCTCGTGTTGGCGAGCTGGCGAGAGGATGTAGATTGAGCTACAGATTAGTCCTTTCCAACTTGTGTCCCAATGTAATATTTTTGTCAACAATAAACTCTCTACCGCGCAAGTTGGCTGAAGACTGACGTGGGTTTTCAGCTGATCAATTCCTTTTCAGCTTCACTTTCAATGACAAACAATTACTTGTTTTGTGTTATTATTATTATAGAGTAACGTGGCCGTACCGCCGTTGGTCCTTACATCTTCCTTTACCACAACTGCCGTCTCCGTTACTTCACGGTACTCCACAAGTGACAATGAGATAAGATGACTTAGCAATGATGGCTGAATTTAGGATAGTGGAAATAAGCACAAGGGAAACTAATTGTCTGATTGCTCGCGGTAGATAGATGCAATTCCTCCACTTGTGATATCCGTACAGTTAGTGCAGCAGGGTCGGGAAAAGAGTATTTTTTGTTTGCTCCTCCGAACAAAGTTTGTCAGCGTCTGATGATCAACTGGCTGGTGTCAGTTCCTCTATCCCCATTTTTATGCTCTTTCCGTTCGAGGCATCTCTGTCATTACTGTTGATGCTTTGTACTGCGACGCCCTTTGTTCTCTGCCCATTACGTACTTTTACAACCGGGGTCTTTCGTTTATACTATAGCGTAACGTGTACAAAATAGCAATACTGCTAATAATGTCTGGATGATACATAAAATACGCACGCAACTTCAATTTTTTTATTCCTTTGTATACAAACTTCCATGTTTGTTGCAGTGCACTCCGGTTTCACATTATAATAGAATCTCCATTTGATTTTAAATAATATGCGTATGATGTAGTAGTGAGCAGTAACGCTTGTAATGAATGCCCATTTTCACTAGAGTCTATTCTTTTTATTATTCACGTTGTAAACACACGTACTATAATAAAACATGCATTATCACATGAATGAAATACGTCGTAGTCGCAGCCCCTCCACAAGCCTTTGATTCTCCCTTTGTTTTCAAATATGAACTTTTGTAACAATGAATTTCATTTTGATAGATTTTTCGAGTAACACGCTAATAAGGTAAGTAGTCAAGTTTATGACTCAGCGTAACTTTTAATGTTCTGAAATATTGACAAATGCTTATCTGAATTCATTGTTGGGATCAAGCCAAAGGACACTTTTTTCTCATACATTATATACTTGGGCACTAACTGTGCATTGGGAACTTTGGAACTACTTGACGTGGATGATGCAAACTCGCGACTTTGCCACGTTAGGCTTTTTTTCAGATGTTGGAAATCATTATTTTCTTCCTACACAATGTCAGTGTTAAGGGTAGACCAGAGGTCAGCCGACTCACTTATCACGGTACTCAAATTGAGCTTTGAAGACTCATTGCTTTTTATTTATTATTTCCGGAGATGGAAAGTGGAATTGGGTAAAGGATAGGGATGACGTATATCGGAGCATTGTGGAGCTTTAAATTCCCCCACCAGAGTTCATTGTATCTGATGACGCAAACCTGTATGAATATAAGGATTCATGAATTGACCGGAAGAGCTAGGTCGAATCAAAAGGCAGAAATTAATCGTGCTGCGTTGTTGTAAATACCAGACAGGCTCATGTGCATGGATAAAGAATTTGACAAAATTCAACAGATTGTATACTTACCAAACTTAACTTATAAATATGTGCTTGTATCTCTGTCTCGAGTGAGGATTGTGGAATTTAGAACTAGTTTCGATAGCCAACTGTTGAAAAGGTTTCAATTGCGTTTAATTTTGAAAAAAAAAACGGGGAAAATATTATGTTATTCGTAATAAATGAAACGCCAGTTTCATCATTTTGTGAATCAGGAATTAGCATTTACTAAATTGTAATTATTACTCACGCTATAATTTGTGACTACGACACTGTACTTACAAGAAGGATATCTCCCACTTACCCAGTTATACTTTCTGGCCCATATTCAGAGAAAATATGTCATGGTGGAAGTCTCATCCACAATATGATCAAATTTCATCGTCAACATGACGGGCTAATTTTTATCCTGACAATGAAACAATGATACTGGCTGGCTCGCACAATGTGATTGCTCGATATGAGTATTCATATCTTCAATTTTTACATCAACCTCTTCTGGTTCGGTGCAGCCATTTGGGGGCCACAAAAATAAAGGATTGTGTATACCAGCACCACAAGCAGAGACAAAAAAAACATCTCGAGTAACGCACGCATCCGCAGGAAACAATAATAACGAATAACGACAATATGCAAATTCGCTACCTCAAGTGCAACCAATTATTATGAAGTTTACGAACTATAGTAATGTGCATGGGTACGAGTATTGTCGTCTGCGTTATCATTCTGTAGGGGCGTTTCTACCAATAGATGCACGACTAGGAGCAATTCAGCAAATTTCTGTATGGTTTTCTATTACTCTGCAATTAGTGGGGAAGCATGACGCTGCAAAGCGGTTAGTCACATTTTTAGGTAAATTAGATGTTTACTACAATACGTGGAAGGATGCAGCTTGTAAACGTAGCTTCAGTTATATCATCATTCATCACCGTTGTCACAAAATGCCAACCAAGCGAATAAGAAAACATTAGTACAGGGATACAAATAACGACACTAGAAGTTCGCATTGCATCCTAAATCGTTAGGGATGAAGATCATAGTGTACCTGAAAAAATACGTACGCGTGCACCTTTAAACAGATTGTTGTGGGCACTTCTACTAATGTTGATGATTTGATATTATGCTTTGGTGAACATTATTATGCAACTTTTTTTCCTCAAGGTAAGCGTTTTCATCAATTCTGTAGAATAAAAAAATTATTATAGAAGTTCAGTCGTAGAATTTAATATAGGTGAGCATAATAGAATCGTCCTCGACAGAGACCAGGTCAAACCCTTCCAAATTTCTAAGGTAAATCAATGCTAGTGTGAGCATGATCAATATTCTCGTGATGAGGTAGAGGAAAGGCATCACATGAAGAATTCATCGCCATTTTTGTGGTGCCCTAATTTTTCACAAAGACTTTGTTTTAAAGCATCCAAAAATGACAACTTGCTCTTCATAATTTTTATCGCATTACCTCTTTCCTCTCGCTGCACACGATGCGTGCAAGTCGTGTCGTAGGTGACTTCACCAGAATAGAATGCAAACGTGGCGTGCTGCACAGTTTGGGTGCTTGTGTCTTGTCTGTTTATGAGAATGAGTGAATACCGTAAATAACCAAAAGATTGTCGAGTTTATCTGAATGGAGCTGATCTTTCAAATTCAGCATTTTAATGCAAATTTTAAAGCGCGGCAAAATAAATGAAAATCGGAAAATAGCCAAATTTTAATTTGAAAATGAACATCCCTTTCATAGAAGCAGGCAACGTTTTGCACCATTTCTGAGTGTGTAATGAGCAACGTGTAGATTAATTAAAGAAGACTGTCCATCATCAGCCATGAGTGGAATAGACTTCACTAGTAGCAAAAATTTCAATCCTCTTTGAAAGACTCTTTTTTTAAATTTCGTGTTACATATACCTATTTTTTCAATTTTTTAATGTAGTAATTGGCTTGTTGTTAAAGAGGTTTTTGTGTCGGGTAACGTGCTTTGTCCGAACAATAAGATCAAAGATAGGAAAAAGAATTTGACCTGCACGATGTTTAGCTGAATTACGGCTATTCCCAGAAGGAGTCCGTTTTGGTTTTAAGTGCTTTTATAATTTAGAGTAGATATTCTCACTGTGCCCCTTTTTTAATTTTGACAATAGACACATGGAACAATAAGAACGTGTGGTCTAGCTAGGCATATTATAAGATGTTTCTTATTTTTGACTGTCAGGACTAGTCATTATCATTACTGTATCTTAACGTGTTCAGTGGCAATGAAAACTTTTTTGACTCTGCACCACGTTGGTGTGGAAATGCAGTTACATTCCACTGTGCTACCTTTTTTATTGACTCAGATGACAGGCATATGCCTGTGCTTGTACAATCTGATGTGAGTCATGTTACCATGAAGTAATATGCACTGCCGTGCTGATTGACCTCAAAGTCCAGTGACCCACATTTGGAAGCGGTAAAGACAACTGCCGCCTCCAACAATAATGACATTCATGATTAAAGAGATTTTGGACAGCACAGCTTCCTGACAGGTGAAGAAGTATCTAAGAAGACTAGCAATCACTTGTACGATTTTTTCTAAAGAGTAATATTAGCCATATTGTAAAATTGTTATACAACATATATTGTAATTATAAACCAAACCCACAACATACTAGCTAAAAGTGTTTGAATTACTTTATTACCTGGTGATAGTTACAATACATATATCGCAAAGTACAAATCAATCAATCAGCAACATTAATTGATATTTATCCATTGCCTTGACTGACATTTTACATTACTAAAACAATTGGAATTGAAGCAACTGATACCGGTTAGCAATTTTGGCCACCAGATTCTTGCAGTAATACATGACAAATCACGTATGTATCACTGAGTTATTCTCTCCAAATGCCAACAATGAGATTTCCGTAAAAGAGCAGGTAATCAAAATCAAACTGCAAGATTGAGCTTATCAGGAAGATATAACATTGGAAGAAGACCAATAATATTTTTAAATCTACAGTTAACAGAAATAAACTCAACAAGATAGGTGTCATTCGAAATCTGGGTCCTCAAAATTCGTATTTATGAACTTCACCACTCTCAATCAATTTGGAAGAAAAATTCCATGAAGAGACATGGGAATATGATTGTGAAATTCTGCTCTTGCAACTTCTGTCATGTCTTTGGCATCCAGAAAGACCAAAATATCCTTTTCCTTAGCACGTCGATCAGTGAGCGCAACAACAAGAACACCGTCATCCTCTTTGTTTGCATTTGGATTCGAAATAAAATATGGTTCACCAGGGAAGGTTTCGCTGCTCAATTTCCATTTGAGAACTTTTCTCGTTTCCAAATCCACTTTGCAAACATCATGTCTTTGNTAAAATATGGTTCACCAGGGAAGGTTTCGCTGCTCAATTTCCATTTGAGAACTTTTCTCGTTTCCAAATCCACTTTGCAAACACAGTTGCAAAATTCATGGTCATGGTAAGTGCCAGATGCGTAGACAAATCTTGTTTTCCTCCCGAAAAACCGTTTATTGGTTGTTGGAAGATCTATTCCATCCTGTGACAACTTTTCACCTGTTACAATAATCTTGTTCCCTGCTCTTACTGCAGTGCACGTGGTGTTCGCTAGTGTGACCATGTTGAGATTTTCAGGGACGTTTGCGACCTTCAGGTCAGGCACAATTGGCACAATAAATCGTTGGATACAAGGTAGATCCAATGGTGCTTCATTTTTGGTCCGGAGATTGGAGAGCATTAGTGTGTCAATGACATGAGGGGAGTCATAGGTAATGATGTCCATTATGATCTGGGTTAGGACAACAATTACATGAAATACTATGCAGTAGTAAATAAATAAAGTAATATTTCCCACGTTTCCAATAATAACTATTATTACATGATAAAAAATAAAAATCTGGAGGATGGAAAAATCTCTTAAATAAAAACCTTGTTTGCTGGTTTACCTGATTGGATTCTTCGTAGCAATTAATAAAATGAAGGTAGTAAAATGCCGTGCTTGACAAAAACTCGGTCTTCAGAACCTTGCCTGTCTTCTTGTCGACAACATATATTCTATTTTTCTCTTCTGGTCTCCATTCCAGCCAATCTGGAATTGAAATAGCAATTGGAATAGAAATGTTTTAATAAGAGTTTTAAAATTAAAAAACTTCGTACCTTTTAAGGTATCCCCCTTGACAAAAGATGCAGCAATCCTTTTTGTGCTAACAATGTATGGTTGTTCAATAAATACCAAGTAATTTTCAGTCATCCCAAAGCTGTGAGTGGTTCCCATCTGTCCGGTCCACCTGGGCGTTACGCTGGCAAGGATTTTAGCGTTCTTCATCATTTCCTCAGAGGTCTTTGCATACGGGATTTTGAAGACATGGTATTTAATCCCGGTGGCTCCAATAGTGAAACCTGCAAAAGTCGTAAAATACATTTTAGCGATTTTTTCCTTAATACGAATCTTCAAATCATATCTATATCGATCTACATACCCATATTATAAACGTCGCCATTTGTATCAGTTACTATAAAGAGAATAAACAGCAAATTTATTAATTTTTCAATTCACTTCCTTAAAAAGGATTACCTATTTAACGCTATGTCATTTTAAATCTTTATATGGGTTTTAAGTGCAGTACATGGATGAGCACACTGGCCATTGACATTAAAAGATTTGCTTGCATCACATTTGCATTCGACTTCCAAGAGGGATGGGTGGATCTTGTTGAAGAATTGGGTGTCACTATTTTAATGTGATCCCTTCCAACCTTTATATTTTCCGTAATTCTTTTATTAACCAATGTAAAAAAAATTTATATGTCCATCAATTTCTTCTACCTTGTAGCAAACAAATCCTGTCCTAGTTGAAAAAGTGTTGAGTATGAATTGTCGGTAAATTCTGGAAGCTAAAAACATGTGTGAATTATTTCCTTTGCTATGAGATAAAGCTGGATGATAAAAAAAAGAAAAAATGCACATGTTTTCTTACCAGACTTGAAATGACACGTGCAAAGAATCCTTTCTTGGGATCCGCTTGGCCTCTTGTGGCAAACTCATTTATTGCGGGTTTTCGAAGTGCCTGCGAATATGAATACAGACACAATACTTGCATATTAATGTGTCATTGAGATTTCAATTGCTTCATATTGCGACAATGGACTTTATCAAAGAGGTAAGGGGAATAATGGTGTGAAGAAGAAGCAACTAATATCAAAGCAAGAGGACATGAACTTGAGTAAATTAATAATGGATCATAACAAGTAAACGTTTTCAACAAGTGTCCTAATCATTATGGAATCATTATAAAACCACTAATGCAGTACAGCATCATGCGCGACGAGTATACACAAAAACATCACTTAAGATTGTCACCAACTAACCTGTGCTCTCTTGTAAGAGTCCGACTCAACATATTTCTTCTCGAATACAATGAAGTCATCTTTGATCTCAAATTTTGAAATAATGGCGTATCCTTAAATGAAGAAAACATAATTAAAATGAAGTTTCTGGCGATTGATCCTCGCATTTACACATCCTTTTTTAAAGAAAATTTACGTCATAAAATTGTGTAATTTCACTACTTGCATACATTGCATAAAGCAATTTGTTCTTATACATACCATCGAGCCAATGATTTACTGTAAAGTCTGGAAAATCAAATTGACTGGGACCAACTCGAAGATATTTTCCTCCTGTGACGTATGATGGGATTTTTCCTGTTTGTAAGAAAAGGAAAACAATTCAATTACTAACGATTGCATGTTTGCATTAGTCAGCAAAGATCATTAGCATATTAGCAGCCATGTAATCATTTGATCGAATTTAAAAAAGTGTGCATACATAATAAGTCAAATAGAGGGCGAGTAGTTCGTGCATTGACTGTCTCAAGCTTTATTGTGAGAAGTCCCTCATACTACGCAATCGGAACAAATCTTGTAACCGGGACGAGGGATGAAAAGGACAGTGAGTTAGCATTAATTACTAATGAAAGCTGCTTCATGCTGTGCGTTGAGCGGATTGCATCATATACAATCATTGGTACATATTGGGTATAAGTATTTGTCAAACTTCACTTGAATAAATTCTGTGGTTTT
>JAHZNF010003714.1:0-16176 GCA_027744215.1 Troglopedetes dispersus | reverse complement strand
TAAGGTACTCTCCAGTATCTCAGAGAATGTTGCTCAGTCTGGGGTCACGGTTATCAGCAGTGGACCCAGTGGCTTGAGAAAGGTTGGCGAAAGCGGAGCAAGCAGCAAAGGTTCTGACGACTCAGTTCTTATGTCGGAGCCGAATGGCTTCCACCTGAATGAAATTCATGAGTGCAATAGCAAGGAAAGTGTAGTTAATGATGGTGGTTCTGAGTCTCTCGGCAATTTTGCCGGCTACCGGGACATTTTCACCAGAAATTCGGCAGCTAACCCGATCATGAGCGAGAAGGGGACCATTCGCGGCGTAAAGAATAGGGTCCGCGATGGGATCGCCACGTTCCTCCAGTCTTCAGATTCAAAGGTAAGTTACACTCCAATAATTACTGTTATGCATGACTTGATTTGGGAGATTAGTTACATTCTTAATGTCCGTGACATGTACAATAACTTCATTAAAAATAATATTCTGTTGTTAAGCCTGACTTGACTTATCTCTAATTAAGTATGTAATTAGCGTATGAAATGAATCCGTTGCTGGTGTGATAACGTCAGTTTTCATGTCATTTTTCCGTCTTCCTCATTCCGTTGCAACATGTCGAAAATGTTTGATTAGAAGATTTTTCAGATAAGATGATTCAAATGGGAGGACTCAGGATTTATTATTTTGTGGTTTTCTGTGTGTTCCTTCATGAGTAAATTTTTCGCACAGGTTCAATATATTATATATATGTGGAGTCCTTTCAGGTTCAATTGGGACCATGGGAAACCTCAGTTGAAAATGAACGCCCTATTTACCCAGAGCGAAGTAATCGGTACATTTGTTTGTAGGACTGACTGGTTTAAGCTGCATAAAACACACATGTGCAGGATCGTGAATCACAAAAAAAAATTCATCTCACTGTCTATGTACAGTTGATTATCTGGAGCAATATCTGAGTCAAATTGAGCATGCTCGTCTAATTGTGCATTTGTGCATGCTGAGAGGAAAAAGGGAAGAGCATGCGTGAACTATAAATGAAATTGCATCTGTGCTCATCGATTTTGATCGCTTAATTAAGTCAAATCCTGAATAGCCCTCTGTGCACTGAAACTACACATTCGTCTCAACTTCTATCAATAAAGTGATTTTTATTTGAAGGAAGCAAAAAAAATCCCTCTAATTCGTCGTCCGCCAAAGGATTATTCACGTTGCAGTTTTGTGGCACAAGTGCCCAACTAATAATAAAAGAGTGGATCAAGTCCCTTGTGTTCCTATAAGATAACATGACATAGAGCATATATGTGTAACGAGAGCTTGTTGCATAAAGGTAAGAAGGAAAAGGCTGCAGTCAATCATTGGCTAACGCAGACTGTCAAAAGCACTTTCAGAAAAAAATGAGCCACTTTATCATAAACTTACGTGCACTAATTCCTAAGTGTAGTACTTGTCGACTTGACTTCTTTTACCACTGCAATTCACATATGATAAAAGAGTGTAATGTATGTACCATTAGATGCAGTTAGCAAAATAAAAAAAGTGTGCAAATAAAAAAAGAGTTCTTTTCACTTTTATGCTCCCACCATACCTGTGTCACATTTCAAAATCCATGCAACTACCAATTTCTCCTTTGTTGTCTCCTTAAAAATTATATCACGGAGAATTCTTATATTTATAAATTTTTGGCGTAATCCATGGTTCATCCAACAGATATTTCCAAAAGCTTTAGAAAATTCGTTGCAACATTAAAATCCAACTGTGTCACTAATTGTTCTTCCACGTATAGATATCCCACTATAATATCATTGTACCTGTTCTTGGTCTCATTTACGCGTAACTTTGCATAAAAAACGTAAAAATTGAAATCCATTCGATAGCTTTTTATTATTATTTCTCTACGATTACGTATTTCTTTGATGCGTTTCCTTTCAGCCAACAGGGCTTAGTTAGCGAACTGCATAATACATAAAGGTATGAAAGCATGAAGAAAAAAGCTGATTGGAATGAATGAAAGCATTATTCAATACCACAATTAAGCATTTATGCTATCTGAAGACTAAATGTCTTCGAGAGATCTACGTAAAGTGCAGTGGCACAAAAATAATATTTTTTGGGCGTTTTATAGCATGTAGACTATAATTTGTTCAAGTTAAACTGTGATGTGCGATCTGTAAAAAATGATGTTACGTGAATGTAAATAAAAAATTGGAGCCACTACTACGCAAGAGCATTTATGAATATAGAAGCATTACCGGCAATATTGGCTAGGCAGCCACACACCATTCTAGCAATGAATTATGTATTGGCAAGACTTCGACTAAAATTCAAGTTCGGACGTACCTATTAGTATTCTGAATGTTTTCAATTTACAACTTTTTAAACTCTTGTAATGTTTTTTTATAGTTTGGGTTTAAACCACGTGCAATTTCATTCAAGATTCGTTCATTCAGGGTGTGTTGGTTAGCTTCGTTCTAAAATTGTACAGGTGTGAGTGTTGTCAAATATTTAGAATAAAAATTGAAATGCTTTCTTGAAATATGCGCAACTCTGCAGTAAGCAGCATTTTTGTATAAATAATTCTTTACTTATGAAAGTCAGAAGCAGCAGTGCTGCACTCCTTCCCGTCCTTCGAGGTGATAAGCATCGCTCCTTAAAAACGAGCTCATGTGAGTGCGTCAGTCTCAAGAGGTGCATCTCTAAAAAATTGTTTTTCTTCTATGAATGTTAAACTCATTAGACCACTTACAATTAGCTCACTTGCTTACTTACACACTTGTGTACTCAAAATGCAAAGGGTCTTCTCCTCCAAAAATATTATTATTATTATGATTATTATTATAGCTTGATTACAAAACTGCACGCAACTTCACTCCGACTGAACAGAAACGAAACAAAACTGTAACAACAACAAAAATTTAAACAACAAGAAAGATTAGGACAGGTATTGCATTTCTGATGCAGATAATACCTTGTACTTCTATTATTAAATCAAAGGTGCTCAGTGCACGCTAACTCGTAGAAAATAAAATGTTTCAAAATATTTGTATACATATTTTTTTTTAAAAAAAGGAACATTTTTTTGCTGTTTCGAGTTACGCTGAAAAAATATGTGCCATCTTGAGAAAATCTTGAGAAAGATGGGGTTTTATTTTATTTTTTACGATAAAGCTCAGCAGTTTGTAGTTTGTATTGATCCGACAGATTTATAGGATTCGAGGAAAAATAATAATAACGACTGAGGAACAAAGAGGTTCATTCATTTTTTCACTTTGTTTTTCTCCTAATTTATTATGACTTGTCATAAACTCACAGCCTTCCTACTTGTATACCCAGTGAACAGTGAAAACGATGAGGAAACCTGCACAAACTAATGAACTTCTATTTTTAAAGTTTCTTACAGACTAAAAAGTATGTATAAATATCTCAAAGCTTATTTTTGACTTGATATGCATTATTTTTGAACTTGCATTGTCAAAAAAAAGAGAATTGAAGCTCATACAAAAAAACGTTCTCTGAGAGTTGACGTTTACAATGTGCGCATGGTTGAGAAATACACAGAAACCAAACGACTTACTGTACTGTTTCGGTCGACTGGTTGAAAACCACAAGACTGAAAAAAGAGATGAAACAAAAGGTTTTTTTAGAATCAAAATTCTTTCCAAAAAATGTATGCTCCTACAATCAACGAAAATTGTTTGGCAGCAAGTATTATGACTAACGACCTGAATTTTTTTTTCAAAGCATTTTTCCCCTCTTTTCAATACAATGTATTTGAATGTATGGCAATAAAATGCTCGTTTCTTTTTTTACATATAAAATAGACAGATCCAAACAATTCTTTGTGGCATTGTTTCACAGACACTTTATGTCTGCATAGTTTGAAGACGCAGGCAGAGAGAGGCTATCAGGATGCACGGTAATCCTTTCAAAATCAATTTGCCACATCTTAGAGTTCACAACACGTCTTTAACTGGTTAATTAATTGACTATAATCATATGCATTTTGTTAATTAATTTTTTAAAAGAGATAATGTGATTACCCGGTTATGTTTTTCAAAAAATATTGCTCAGATCAGTCTAAAGATAAGCTGAAGGATTTAGATGGGAGTACATCACGATTATTTCGGCGACATTAAACTCGCAAAATAACCAGCTTGGCTTTGGTCCAAGTAACCATTTTATTATTAAATTTATTTATATATTTTTTTGCAAAAAAATCTGCCAATTGGGGGCACACCTCAGCAGTTATTTTTTATGAAGATGGGCAGTTTCAGACAATCAAGGTAGCACATTTAATATATGAATCACGTTGTCCCTTAATTCTCTTTTTACTAATATTACAAAACCTCCCAGAATTTGGAAGCTTGAAAAAAAACCATTACAAACCACACGAATGATAATTACCAAATAAAAAAGCTGAGATGAAATCACCCTGAAACTCTTACAGTTTTGCTTTCTTCAGCAAAAAAAACCATAATCTTTACAGATCCGTTTTGGTATATTAATATTAATTACTAAAATTATGCTCATTGTTTCTCCGATAACTGTAACCAATGTAGTTTTCTACTGGGGAGCTAATTTAAATGCAAATTTATTCTTATGAATACCACTAATAAAAACAATGTGGAAGTAACGCATCACGATGCTACTGTCGATCCACACACACATACATTCGAAGTACTCTAGAAAGTTTACTGGCGTTTAAAAATAGACTCCGCAATTGATTACTTGCATTTTTATGCAGTTACCATAAAGCCCACGCCACAAAATACACTCATTGTCTACTCTACGTTTTTCCTTTCATTTAGACTCATTGACAAACCCATTATTATCATTAGTCAGTTTTTAAAAGAGGAATTCTAAGCCGCTTTTTACAATTTTTTTTGTGGGGCCGTTTCCCCTCTGCAACAAAGATGTGATGATGATAAATGAAATGCAGATTTATATTTTAAAAAAAGCGTTTCTTTCATTGAGAGAAGAAAGGAGTGAGGTAGTTGGCATGCCAGTGTCGTGCCACCTTCGTTTACCTTATCGAGGAAGAAAACACAGAGAAAAAATAATGCACGTCTGTGACTTGTCTAGCTTTATTTTATTTACGCACTAAATCCCATCTCCTTTTGCCTCTATTAAGATGCACCTTATTATGTGCTTCAATTGACATTTTACTCTTTATTTTTCTCTGCTGTTTGTTATGTGGTACGATGGATGAATCTCTGTTATCACAAGTGATTATAAACGCTAACGAAAAGGATGTTTATTATTTTTTGTGAGTCTTTCGTTGCACATTTTTTACCATGTTTCCTACTCATTCCCGTGAAAAATATGACACACTCTCGTTTCATCTTTACTTTTCTCGGCCTTGTAGTTACCAACAAACAAACAAAAATAAGTTTGACATGAAACATAATTCTTGTTGGTGAGCTTTTACTCAAGCAAGCAGTATAAAGGCAAAAGTTTCACTTACACATACAACCTTTCCACATCTCAGCCATCGAAAAGATTGTTCTACAAAATTGTTACACTTTTCGTAATATTCATTATGTAGGATTTTCTCTTTAAGATGCAACAAAAAATCAGGGAATTGCTTATGAAATGTTTTTAATTTTTTTTGTGGGATTCGCAAAAAACACATACATCCTTTTGCGAAGAAAATTCAAGTCATCTTTCTTGAATATCTATAGTAGACATTTTTCTTGAGCACAGATTGTGCACGATGGCACACCTCTTTGGTTGGGGTTATTAATTACCAATAAAGATTAGAATAATAAGACTTATCAAATTTGGCTTCACAAAATTAATTTCTACTAACATTATTCGCGCAGTCGTAAAATTCACACGACCTTATCCTGCAGCAGTTTTGAATAGTATTTTTTCTAATTATTGGTAGAAGTGACCTCAGTTGATGAGGGTGACGGTTTATGGGTTCATGTCTACATTTTACTACCACTTTTTGCAAAAAGATTGACAGTGAATAGCACTTGAATTTCTTTTAAAAAAGCCTTTTATTTGAAAACAGATCTAGAAAAAATACTTAAAGTAAACGTTAAGAATTGTTGCCTGTAAATGCGTGTGGGTATATATTATATATATGAGCTGATGATGTGGGCGTACATTGCATCACTCTTTTAAAGTCGTTTTGTACCATGTGCCTAACAACAGCCAATTTTTGTTCATTACCAATTACCACTATAATGATACATCCTAAATGATCAATTAAAATTGCTACGTGTCTGCTTCTAAAATCGTTTGACTTGAGTTTTTGTTCAGTCGTGGTTGTGTTCTGTTCAACATTATTGTAGCTCTACACGACTTCGTAAGTTTATCATCAGCCACCATCATCGTTTTTTTACCAAATGGTGCATGAAGCATACTATCTTAATTTAGCTTGATACCCAAAATGTTTACTTCTGCTTTTTTTATCCTGAACGGAGCAGCTTTTTTTTCGCAGATATTTCGGTACTTGAAAATATATGTTCTTGATTAGTTTTTGTACACTTTAAAAAATAAATCATAACTACAATACTTGCTACCTTACACAAGTATATATTTTTATAATTTGAAATTATTTTTTTTTGTAATATATGATTGAGCTAATGTGGTGTAATAATAGCACTTCAGAGTTTATGTAATTTCGTGTAAATGCGGATATCGACAACAAAAATTCGAAGTGTTAACAAAAGATTACTACAATGAAACTAATGAGTGGTAAATTGGGCCATTGAATAGGTAGACACAATACAAATTGGTTTTGATACTAAAAGGAGCGATTAGCAGTCATTTATTGCTACCTTATTGGCATGTTTTGGTTACCCTTCTTTACTTACAACAGCCAAAAGTTATATATCATGGATGAGATTATGATCCTATATGTTGCTGCCCACAACACAAACTAAACTGCATTTCCGCTTGTTCCTAAAAATTGATTGAAAGTAAACCAATGAATTGATTTACCTTTTCTTCTACATTTAGCATACCCATTAATTTCTAATCTATCATTGCGTACCACCTGCTGAGATGTCGGAAACTGTGTACACACATTACAACCAGCGATTAGTCAATTTACGCGTTTCGGCAATTAAATAATCGATTAGCCCTAAAAAAAAGGTTTGGGACCATTTATACTGCACATCTAGTTTAATTAGCTCGCTAAAATCAAGAGCGACCTTTTAAAAAGTATTTTGTGGGGCCCTTGGTCACGTACACAAATAAATAATGTTTGGCTCTGATAAATCCCCTGACTTTTTGTCAGTAATCAACTGTTGATCTTTTCCCTTGCGATTGTTTTCATATTGAGGTGACGTTCCTGACGCACATTGGCAGACATGTGGGATTCCTGCTGATCTGATTTTTGTGATGTGTGCATAAAAAATGATAACATGAAACTAAATTCTTCACATGGTGTTCTACCAACTGTTTTTATTATCAGTTGATCATACAAGAAAACTACAACAATTGTAGACTCGGAAGGACAAGTTTTTTTTTGCGCTTGTCTGGTCTCACCACTTTATATAATTTTATTTTCATAATTTCATTTTTTATTTCTTCGTCGAAAGATTTAAAACATGTGTGCACTATAAATTAATAATTTTTCAACTCGTTTTCATAGGAAATGGGTGGAAAACGGGGTAAAACGCTATTTCATGTTTCCTTCGCGTTCTCAGCGGCGCTTCGAGTTGGAAGCCTACAAAAAATGCAGGATTCCGTCTCTCGTCAAATTAATTATGTGCTACTGTTTGAGAGCTATGCAGCTAAATAGCTGATGGAAGCTGAACAGTTGCAAGGTGCATTTTTTTTCCTGTGTGATTTCGACTTTAACTATTTAATATGAAACACCTTATCTTCTACAGGTTTCTTGGTGGAGAATAATTTTAATAATAATGTTAGAAGAGGAAATGGATTAGAAGGCTACATACACTGCGTGCATAATTTTTTTTTAGAAAAAAAAAACGCATAGCGTATATAAATAATCGTTCACGATGTTCTCAGCAAACAGCAATTTTGCATAAATTTCCCATAAATCCTTTGTTCTTTATTATCTGTGTTGTGTAGCGTTAGTTGCTGGGCTGATGAGAGGGTGACATCAGTTTTCTTGTTGCATGAGTGTACGGTGCTCATGGCCGGTTATATGAACTGAGCAATATTTATTATCTTGGGTATAAAAACACCCAAGCTTTGCGGAGGTAATAAGTAAATATCTGCATTTTTTGATACATGACGGATTATCAACTTCCCTTTTGCAATGAGCATAGCGTGCATAGCTTAGCGACTCTCACTTGCAAAAAAAAACGTCAAACAATGTGCTTACATAATGGCAGTGAAGAATGGCTATAATAATTGAAGATATATTGTTTTACCATACTTAGTTTCCGGCTTGTCACATCTTTTGCTTAACAAACAACTTGGAGTATTTACAACTATGTATTAACTCGGAAATTACAATGTTAACCCAGTGTACCTAAAAGCAGTGTGGAAAGACATATAAAGTGCGAGAGTAAAAAAATACTACCTACTATTTCCCATTTTTCAACACCATTTAAGCTGCAATTACGACAGTAATTGAAAAATTAAATTACTCTGGTTAATTTTATGACGTAAATATGATATATGAATTTTTTGAAATATTAATTAATTACATGCTGAACATTGCAAAACACTTGTACCTACGTGAATACAAGCATGCTGGTGTGAACCCTTTTATTGAGTTATTTACATGAACGTTGATTAACACGGAACTTTATAATGGGTGGAATAACATAATATGTATATTTTTCTTTAAAGTGACCAGCAATTTAATCTGTTTTCAATTATTCCGGGTTGTGCAAAAATTGGCGCAATGTTCGAAACTTTTATTTTCTGGAGTGTGGAAGTGAGTATATGGTGGTTATCTTTAATTCTACAGTATTTGACCTCTTCCTCTATATCTATCTTGCGCACTTGAATTGCTTGAGAATGGGAGCATTGACAAAATATACGGTGCGATGAGTTGTTGGATGAAGTAATTTGTGGTTGTCTTTTTTACCTAGGCATACTTCCCACTAATTTATTCGTACCTACAAATTACCGATAGCCAGATAATTACCTGTGTAAAAATACGCTTCTTTTCCTTGGTTTGCTTTACAACAACCTTCAATCCTATCCTTTTTAATATCTCACTTAATTCATCTTTAATAAACTTTATAACTGCCAAGCCTAAATTGCATGCTGAAAGCTAAACTTTATAATATAATCTACTCTACTCAATTTTGTAATGGATAGCTCAAGGAACCTTTGTGGGTCACATTTTCAACAAATTGTCACACACCATTTAAATTGTACGTTTGGCGTAAAAGAAATTTGGAACAACGAACTTGATAAGAGTTGAAAAGTGCGTACTAAAACTTTTGCCGCGGTCACAACATTTACATAATTGATACCACTAACTTTCCTCCTCCAACAATGAAATTTACACGAGGAGAGCCTATCATCAACGAACTAAATGAGATCGAAATCACTCCCACCCAAAACAATGCTGTTGAGTGTTGAGATTAGTTCTGCTGTGAAGTAAGACGCAATTCATACAAAATAGGCCAGAACCGTTTGTTAAATCAAAGGATGGGTCGAAGGCAACACTTTTCTCGAATAAAAGATTCACGTCGGAAATCACAAAGTGTTAAAATTAGATTACGAGAACTTTGTGATAAAAAAACAAAAAAAAACAACACTCGACTTTGGAGCCGACCCTTAATTTACATAATATTTATGTACCTACTCACTATTTGCTTACGTATCGTAACCTTAAAGAGGATCCCTTACGAATGGATGGTGTTTTGATTCAGACTCGCCTTCAAATTTACTCTCATTTGTTTTTTAACTGAAAAATCTTACTTAACTTTTTGAATCACTCTGGTTAATTGCACTTTTCTAGCTACAAGGTGGAACCGAAAAGTGTGCAATTAACATTGCATATATTTCTGTTGTGTAAGTTGTAATGAAATAACAAACTTTTTTTACAAAAATATATTCAACTCTTTACACGCAGTTTCGATGTAATTCCTCTTTTTATTTGAACAGTTTTGTGTAACAACAAGTTGTTTTTGTACAGAACGCAAAGAAACCAAACCGATGCGCATGCAATTTCTCATGCTTGAATTTGTTTGTATCAATTGCACATGAAGATTACAATCTCGGAGGAAAGTATTTTAAATTTTGTGGTAATCAATTTTCGTCTTCCCACAAAGGCTTATTTTTTTGCTCTCATCCTGATCTACTTTACTTACTCAACAAAGAGTGTTACATATGTTATACTTATTTATGAGTTCGAAACATTCTATCATTTTTCATTTTTGTGAAATAAAAGATGATATGGAATAATTTGTAGCTCAATTTTTTTTTTCGACTATTTTAGTAGGGTTTATGAAGACCCACATGAGAAATGGGCTGCCGCGTCGGTTGTTATTGTTCTTTTTTGTTTCATAAACACCTCCGCATTATCGAAACGATGTACACAAATAATGATATCATTTCATTTTTACCCCTTTTCAAAAAACAAATTATGGTGCAAAACTCTTGCTCAATTGTGAGGATTCACGGTTTTTATGAAATTTAAGCATCATCATTCCACAATAATTTACATCTTTTTTTGCTTATATTCAAATTTCTTCAATGTTTATTCCGTCCCAGGTGTAACAATTTGCTTCACGATGGTGCGGTGATCCTATTAAAACAACTTATATATTAGTTATATCATCTTATCTGATAAACAAAATTTAGATTATATCACTTGCAATATTTTCCCCTGAAAAATTATCCCTTTAAACCGCAAAAAAAATCCTACTGAAGTTTAATGAGTGCTCTAATCTCTTAATTCTACTATTTAAGACTATTTTTCACCTTTGAAGCATTATGAAAGTAAACAAATTATGGTGCAAAACTCTTGCTCAATTGTGAGGATTCACGGTTTTTATGAAATTTAAACATCATCATTCCACAATAATTTACACCTTTTTTTGCTTATATTCAAATTTCTTCAATGTTTATTCCGTCCCAGGAGTAACGATTTGCTTCACGATGGTGCGGTGATCCTATTAAAACAACTTATGTATTAGTTATATCATCTTATCTGATAAACAAAATTTAGATTATATCACTCGCAATATTTTCCCCTGAAAAATTATCCCTTTAAACCGCAAACAAAATCCTAGTGAAGTTTAATGAGCGCTCTAATCTCTTAATTCTACTATTTAAGACTATTTTTCACCTTTGAAGCATTATGAAAGGTTAACTGTTGTTTTTTGTAAGTTCAAATTGAAAATGTTGCAAAACAAAACTGCATAACTCGTCCTCTTTTAATGAGCACTGTAGCAAGTAAATTGCACTTCCATAAAAACACTTTTGAGAAAAAAAATCATACCTTATGCACCAGAGACCTTATTATGTAAAGTTAGTACCAACTTGAGAAACCTCATAAGCAAAAAAAATATTTGGGGTTATAAAAAATACGATGCTGATATTAATCATTGCGGTTTTCTGAAACAAAAAACATATGCCATGGGTAACGTGAAACAGCACCTGATTTTTTCTCTTCTTATACGCATGATGCGTTTATAGAGTGTTCAGTTCTTATACAAGTTATTGCATTTTTCTCGAAGTGAATATAAATGAAGGGACTTACTTGAGAGAAAAATATAGCGAGCTGAGTCAAAAGTGATTGAGCACTCATTTGACTTCGCCATTACGAATTTACGTCGTAATTGGGTATTCAAAGTTGAAGGTAGGTTTATGTGTGCAAATGTTAATTTAATCAGTGTTCACTCCCAATTTTTCAATACCTTGAGCAGAGCGATAAGGATTTAATACATGCTGACAACTATTTCTGGTCGTACGAGTTTGCAAAACTCGGTGTAAAAAGGAGACGTGCTGAAAATGAGTACATCACTTGCATCATAAACAGTGCCGCGCGGTCCACAAAAAGGTATTTTTATTGCAGGCGAAAACATGAGCAGAGGTATTTTGTCGGTTGCCTTTTTATCGTCTGCTTTTCTTGCATAGTTTTCACAGGTTTCGACGATTTAATTTACACTTATCTTAAGCGGAATGTAATAATACGCCTGTAAATTCTGAGCATTCCACAAGTGAGCGTCTCCAAGCTTACCTTCAATTTTTTTAACGAGTTCACCGCGTCATAAGTAAAGTTATTAGTGCAAAGCTATGCTGAAAATTCTCCAACAGTAATTAATGACTCAGCTAGAAAATGAGTTTGGCCGTGATGAAGTGAGATAAGGATGGTAAAGTGATGATAGGTTGACCGCGTGAATATGAGCAACCATGCTGACATATGCGTGATTATCCTGTTTTCGCTTTTGCCAATAAAAATTATGGGAAACTGAATCTTATTGCTTCATAGAGGATAGGACGTATTTGGGTTAATATTTCGGGCAACTTAATTTTCGCTTAAATAATTATTTAACACTTAATTCTAACTTTTTTAAAATTCTGTATGGATAATTGATTAATTTTAATAATGATTTTTACAGGATCTGACACACTTGTCGATGTACCTCTCTGATAAGAAGCTGACCTTTTGGCATCGCAAATTCACAATGCAGCCATTGCAATACATATTTCTTGATTCAGTGTGTATAAGAGAGTCATTATAGTTGATGGATATTCGGTGATTATTTTGAAAAAAAGTCTAGAACCAGTCTGCATCCTACCTTCTGCGAACTCGCCGCCACATAAAAAAAGTATTAATACTTTCTTAATATCCATTCATTTAATTTTGAGGAGTACTTGAAATCACTAAATATTACGTAGAAAAATGCCCTCAATTTGAAAACCGCAGCAGCTTGCTGACGATCGGTGACCACGGCACATCTTTCTTTTCCTTTTGTTTTTCGCTGGTTTGTTATGATGTTTCAGGTATTTGATCCTTATGAAAGAGGACTTCATGTAAATTTTGACACATAAGTTAAGCGACCGATTACTCTGTACTCTCACGATTCAATTGTCGTGCGGTAGCTGACCAATCCTTTTTTGCAAGGAAAAAAATATTTTACCCAGAATTGAAGTGGTTAGCAGAAAAAAAATTATTGCAGTAATACATGCCTTCAAAACAAAAACAATGCAAGAAAGCACAATTCCAAAAAATACAGCGCATACCATGTGGTTTCCCCTACCTTGAGTAAATTAACCTAGAATACGGAGATCTAGTCACGTATTCCTGTTTTTCTTTCTTCAAAAATATTTTTCTGAAAAAAAAAACTATTTTGTAAGATTTATATCTACACCCATTCCATTACCATTCATCATTCCATTATACAACATGTTTCTTGTTAAATCCCAGACAATATTACTTAAATGGTTGCCATGTTTCTACAAAGAATTTCCTTGTAAACAATGAAAGAAATGAGTTATTTTCGTCTTTCGAGAATAATCAGTGGCGGCGGGATTTTTTCAAGATGATTTTCGTGTTCTTTTTTAAAACGAATTCGCATTAGTCTGTAATTGTTATTGTATTTGTTTTTCAATATGAAAGTATTGGAAACCATTCAATGTGGAAATGATGAACAAGCTGTCACATGAACTTATGAACAATGCACTTTAGTGAAGAGCTCCTGTTGCTGATGGCATCTTTCTTAGCGGTCATAGTCATGGCCACCAGCCAAATGAAATGCCAACAAGCCTGTATTCCTTTCGAGAATCATTAATTCTCAACAGGCAAGACGCTTGGCTGTGTGCATCCACAGAGCCAAGAAATAAATTTATATGCACACGTTATCAACATTATAGTGGTCATAATGAACACGGCACTGGTGGGATTTATATGAGCTAATAAAACCATGTAATATTAAAGGTATCTTTTACAAAAAAAAAACAATATTGGATGCACCGTAATGATGCATCAGAATGCTTTAAATTGATATAACATTATTTTTTACAAGAAAGATGATGTACGAATGTTGTACGATGATACTTCCCGTCTTTGAATTCCTCGAAATTTTAATTGCTGTCATGTGTCGGCAGTAATTAATAAACACGCAATTAAGGATTCTATTGTCGTAATTGGACAGAGGTAGGCAGGTAATAAATGTTGAAATAACAAATTCGTGTTGTTGTCTGGATGCACTTTCAGCTTAAACGGATATCTAAAGGAACATCTGCTTCTCTTGTGTAAATGCATAATGTGAGGTCGCAAACCAATTAATTTAATGCATACAAAATTATTTAAGTACATACTTGTGCGTTCAAATTTTAAAGTGGAGTTACCAATTTTCATCTTATCCAAAGTGTACGCAGCAATAATATTTATATGGGTAGTATCAAGTGAATGGCTACATGCTTGTGTCTCCCTGAAAAATACTAAAAATGAAACCTTTTACTTCGGCACAGGATATATCACCACAATTGTCACAATTGAATGTGTGAGTAACTGATCACAGCAGTCGAAACCCAATGATAGGAAAAGTACCTATAGAAAAAAATGATTATGTACATCGCGCTCCACTCCACTCATTGTCAGTGTCATTGGCCTAGAGAGTATCTTCATCATTGACAACAGTGTCTATAAAAGTGAGAAATAGTGGCCTGCTAACTTTATTTATTTTTAAATACATACATCGCAATCATAAATGTGCATGCTTCACGTACCATAGTTGAGCATTATCGTTTATCACATTTTTTATTCATCTAAAAATGGACAGCAGCGTTGCTCACAGCAGAAATAAAATGACGATATCCCCGTGATAAACAGTTTACAATGGGTGAAGCTTTTCCTTACCAAATATGCTGCGATGCAAAACATGCTACCTGTTTATTTATAGATTTTGGAATGTCAGTGGGAAAAAGTAAAATCTATAAATACCATTCATATTTTTTATTAAGGGTGATGACTTGTGTAGTATTGCTAATTTGCATATTTCCCCATAAGAGTTTGCGCTCGGAGAAGTTACAAGCCAGCTTTGGTAGATATGACATTCGATGAAAGCGCTAAAGATAACACCTTACATTTACATATTTTGTACCTTCATCTTAATAAACGTATTTTTTACTGAACCGACATGTTGCACCATTGTTGCATTTGAAGGCAGTGCTGCATGAAGCCACAACGTCCACCGTCCGTCATGTGCATACCTTGCATAAATCTTTTTAAGGCATTGATTGTTGCCAATATAATTCATACTTTGTTGTTATTTTCAATTTCAACACGTTTTGTGCAACTGCACAACGAGAACAACAATCATATAATCCACAAAAATATACATGTGCACCTTCTATGAGGTGACATGAGAGTGGTGATATTTTAACGCGTAGGAAAAAAAAGTAGAACAAGTCTCTATCTCTCTATTCACCAAGTTTTCACGGTTATCGTCATAAATAAAAGCTTGCGTATCATTCAACAGACATCTTTTTCTAGACGCTCGCTGACTCGAGTTCGTCGTTGTGGATCAGCACAAGGCGCGTTGTTGCCACCAACCAAGGAAGATTATTTCTCAGATACATAATTCGAAGATAACATTACTTGTTATTATGCGTGTATAAATATGTTGCACGATGATATTCAATATTCTGATTATTCATTTGTATGGAGATGAGCTCACAGACGTGCATCACTCCTCTTCAATCGTATGTTAAGCACTTCGCGTACATGCACATTCCTCAAGTGTGAGCGATAATTTGACAAGGAGAGTGAAGCCCATAAAATACCTCCACTTGGGTAATAATGACAAAAACAAAAGTTATGTCTAATTGCAAGCGCCATGTGGTTGTCAACTGACGGCATTCTCACCTAAAAAAAGTGGCTCTGTAGAAATAAACTCTTTTATTCTTGTTCATTTAAAAAATATTGTCCGTTTTGGTAGATAAATTATTTTTATAATTGAAACATGACGTGAATGTGGACTGGTACAACCAATAAAAAATGAAATATTTGTGGGGATAGCAACACATTAAAAAATATCTAATCAAGTAGGTTCACAAAATCAGCAGAGTTTTGTGTCAACAGAACAATGTCAATACCTTGTTTGTCAATGTGAGCATAATTTGTCCTTTGTTTTGCTGAAGAAGGGCAACCAACTGAATGAAACTTCCTTTGTGCACTTTATTGCACACACAGTCAACTAATCACAACAACGATATCGCCGTAACATTGACAATGCATGAAAGTTTTCTCTTAAAACAAACAATCGATATGAAGAAGTATCGCCGAGCTCGACACGTTCTTC
>JAHZNF010003713.1:0-16390 GCA_027744215.1 Troglopedetes dispersus | reverse complement strand
GTGTGATTAAACTCAAATTGAAAGGTTGTAAACACTAACAATCTCCCCCACATGATAGTGGATTTTATTGATTCTTATTTCATTGGACAACGTAACAAATCTAGATGGTTCAATAACGCTTTAAGATAAGACTTGCAGAACAGATAAAAATAATTACCTGTAACTTTAAATAAATTTATGTGTATTCACACCGGAAGTCCAAGAAGTATTTGTGGCTTCTTTTAAAACATTGAAATCTAGTTGAATTTCTATATAATGTACATATTTAGAATTTAGACTGATGTACTAGTTTGCACCAATCAATACACGAGCGAGGGAAAAGGCTAAACCTTTTGTAACGGTAAGTATAACTTAAGGCACAAAAGGATTATACCCGTTACTCGAAACAAACTTCCTAGTGTACTTACTTTTAATTTTATAATGTGCGTGGGCACCGTTTTAAATTCTCATGCTCTTCACATATTCATAAATGTATAAAATGTGATCCAAAGTAAGTTTAGGGAGTGGGCATCAAGTTAGAATTAAATTTCTTTGGGACGTAAACTAAGTAGCCTCTCACGCTGGAGCATTTATTACCTCTAGAAAAATAGAGTTGAGATTTTGGGATCATTTTTAGGACTATATATATATAGCTCTACAGTAAACATTTTACTTATCAGCAGCAGCACCAGTAAGCAAGCGCGTATGGTTGTTTCGTCTAAAAAAATGTGAGTTTTGTGTGTAGCAATTCCTATATATATTTTTAACGACGTTGTGTGATCGCAACCAGCCACCGGTGAAAGTATATAATATGTAACTGCAGCAAAAACAACTTTTTTTTTCTAGAAGTTGTCGCAACCGTGGTGATGGTACTCTGGCGGTGGCAACATTTCGTTTTGTTAGGCAATGTGACGTTTGGGTTTCTAGCTTCCCTAGCAGAAGTTCCCCTTCCACTCCTCCCGCTTTCCCGAAAGTTGTTGTAGTCTCATAGGACACAGCTGGGAGTAGTTTCACTCAGTCGCATTTTTAAATGTCCAAGGAGATGAACGTGGTGGTGGTGGGACGCACCACATATTAAAATTTATATACATTATGTGGGCACATATCCACACTAGTATTCATGGGACTGGGAAAAACTTTCCTTTTTCCCTGCTTCACGAGGCTCAAAAGAAAACTTCCATTTTTATCCGGAAAGTTGAATGAATAATAATGATAATAATGATTATTGTGTAGCATGTCGTTTCATGCAGCATATATATATTATTGTACACGCTACATATTTTTTTAAGATAAGTACTAGAAACAGAGAGTGGGCATAAATTCCGTTATGACTTCGAGCATGCATCTTGAGTTTATTCCGCTTAGTTCTATGTCGTCTTCCGCCTTTGATTCCATAATTTGATTTCAAGCAGGATAAAGGCTGACTCAATCATGATGGAGATTGGCAGGATGGAGGAAAGAGGAAGGAAGCTCCACGCTCTTCCTTCGCAGTGAAGATTGCTACATGATTATTATTATGTTAGAGAATGATAAAGAACTGCCACAAATTCCCTTCTCTGAACACTTGAGCGATACCGCGAACCAATGTTTTAAACTACAACTTGATATTAGCCTTGAATCACAATCATCCTTGTAATTTTATTTCACTTTTTCAATTGTCATGTACACACGTCACACATCAGGTAAATTGCGAGCAGAGTTAATTACGAAAGAAGGAAATCTACTTATGTACTTATCCAGCCAAGTAGGCATTAGAAGCGAACATCTCGAAACTCGTAAAAGAGAGCGAAGGGCTGTGTAGGAGTGAGGTTACATTCGTACTAAACTTTTTTATGTGTGTGACACAGCCCAGTAATTTCTCTCATGTTATGACATCCATTTGATGGATTTTGATTACAGCATCAACTCTTCCAGGAAAAGAAATCATCTCCGCGTGACAATTTTTTCCATCAACTCAACAGCAGCAACAGTAGTGGCAAGACGTCAGTGTAACTGGCACAAGAATATTATTGCCTTCCTGAAAACATTTCTTATGAAAAGGGAGCCATTAACAAAACTTTTCCTGAGTCCGTTGTGCACACACACACACACACACACACACTCAGAGTTATTGGTGAAAAGGAAAAGTTTTCAGGGTACAATTTTTCTCCGTGGAAGTCATCCGTGTAATCTTACGGACAGGAGGAGCAGATCGATAATCTTCGCTCGTAGGAAAGGGAACAAATAAATAGAGTTATATAAAGTTATATTGAATTTGCTTTCGTACATCCTACATGTTTGTCATTGTTCTCAGTATTTACTCTGCATTCCCTTCTGATCCATGCTTCTCATACACTTCAACTTGGGTACGAGTGTCTGCGTTGGTTGCTCCAGTGATAAGATCCCAGTTTGCACCTCTTTAACAGAAAATGTTTCACAGGCTTCACGTACGTATCATTCAGAAGAGCGAGTGAGAGAGAGATAGAGAAAAAAAGGCTTTTTTTATAATCCTCACAAGCAGTTTGACTTGGTCCGCATTCAGTGTGGGGGTTCAGCGTCCCTCATGACGTACTTAGTAGAAATCAAGATGAAATCGAGTTTCACAAGGAAAGTGTGCTGGAGGACATGCCCCATCATACGTTTCTCCCTTTAGTCTCATAATAGTTCCAAGATTGAGGATGACAATCATCCAGAAATTGTTATTCATTTTATTTTTTAAGAGGAAACCAAAATCACTTTTCCTCCCTTCTCCATCATCAATCTGTCAACATTAAAGGGAAGCGCATGTTTAAGATGTTTTTTTTTCTACAGGACTGGAGATTCATTCAACATTATCTCATTACAGAGTATTCATGTCATTAAACTTCTTCCTTCTCATTCCCATTACGCTTTCATGGGGAATCTTCTTACGAAGACGGAATTAGGAAGAGGAATCCATTTGAGAATTTATTGATTTATGCAATGTAGGACACCCTCCTCCTCCTCCATTCTAACTTTCACAAGAGCCCCATTTTAGTGTAGCAAATGCCATGAGAAATTTTGCCCGTGGAAAGTCAAGGTTTTGCATGGATGCTCTTTGGAAAGTTTTTGAGTCCTTTGACTTCTCTTTATGGTTGTTTCACTGGAGCTCCATAAAGCGCCCGCCAGCCTGCACGAGCCCCCATAAAAGGTAAGTTGACCAAGTTTGTGATTAATTGGGAAAGACAAGAAAGACAAATAAATCGGGTTGGAAGGAAGACATGCAGGAATTGTCGCACCACAGAAAAGAATTCGAGGTGACAAGAAAGAAAGACAAATCCCATCGCAGCGCAGGGCTGGAAAAAATAGAGGGATTTGTCGCAGACGAAACAATAAAAGACAAACTTGAACCAGTGTTCATCTCCTCGATTGCTGCTTTGATTCACCTAGCCACACTCACTCCACAGAGGCCAATCTTTATGTGACTGTTGAGGAAAGAAACGCGTGAATTTTGCGGAAACTGATTAATGCATGAGCTAATCTGTTTTCTTTGCTTTTACAACTGGAATTCAAAAAAAAAACAACAGCAACCAATATTAACCATTAAACTTCGTCCCATCTTTTTTAAACCGTGTTGACTTGAGTTTCATGAAATTTTCCTGCTTTTCTAAAACCATGCAAGCTACCTACATAAGTAATTTGGATTTTGCAAAACCTTTTGAGAAACAACTTCGAAACGGATGGAAGTAGGTAAATATGATGCAATTACAGGATGCTCAACTTTTGTTTTGATAATCAGATAGAAGAGCTCATCTCGCAGACCAGACCTTAAAGTGTGGCCCAACAAAACTCGTTTGTTGAGTTTGTTGAGAAAGTCGTGATCATCATCGATAATATTCTTGTTGCCTCACTTTAACAAAATATGCGAACAGAAACACTGACAAGGAAATCTTTGCGTAAGTTACATAAAAAAAGCCGGTTTGCCTTCAACTGATATGCCAAAAAGATAAGGCAAATATATACCATAATATAAATCATAAAGTTTAGTAGATCCTCCATCGCCCTTTAAAAATCTGGCACATCATTCCCATCCCATTCAGATTCAATGTTCAAGAAATAGAAAAATAAATAAACAGTAACCCTTCAAGTGTGTTTCATAATATTTTTCTACTCACACTAGGTAAAAGAATATATTGCAGCTGATTGGTGCGCGGAACAATAACAATAGTCTCAAGTTTACACTACATACAGCTGGGAGAGTAGATGTGACGAGATTTGAGATTTAATTTGACTTATTTCATCCTGAAATTGAGGTACTTTCGCTTAAAAGTTCCTCGTAAGCCCTCACTAGTGGAAAAAAGTGTGCCTTCGCATCTCTCCAAATATGTAACTGGCTGTATTTAGTTGCACCAGTTAGAAAGTTGGCCCTTATTTATACAATATAAGCAAAGTGTTATTGGACAACTGCCTTGGCTGCCACTTTCTTTATTACTTTCCTTTATCCTCCTCGCTTGTAAGCAATATTATCAAATGCATTGTCATGGAAAAATGGAGTTTGGCAAAAGCCAGAGAGAAAGAGAGAGAGAGAGAGAGAGAGAAGGAAAGCAGTTTTAGTTTTTTTACAAGATGAAGCGTTCCTTCATATTACACAACTTTCTGCAGAGAAGATATAAAAAAGCCCCATACGAAGAAGGCATAAAATTGTCTGGGCTTTAGTTTTTTTTCTTCAATTAAGGCATGTTGGAACGGAGGAAGACAGTTTTTAAGAGACAGTAATGGAGCAGCGCGGAGCCGGAAGAGCGCAAGAACAAATATTAGAAGAAAAGAGATTTCCTTCACTTTCCTCCACTCTCATCCGCAGTCCATTACTGCATGATACGGGTTGCGAGCTCACTCACACACTCTACCCAAAACTATACAAGCTACTCACAGGATGATGTTGTAACTCGCTGGAAGCATTTTTTTTTCTCTGCACACAAACCTTCAATATCAAAATGATGAAGCAATGACTCTTCGTTTTGGGAAACTCTTGTAAATACCTCGGCATTTTATCCAACTTCCATTCTCTCCTTTTTCCATATACTCCACGAAGCCGCCATTATTTTCCTCTCCTCCATTGTAAATAAGACAGGAGATTTTTTGTGGAGAAAAAATTGAGAGATTACAACGTCATATGCTTGAATCGTTCTGTTCGCAAGAATTGATGGAGGAGATATAGGTATATACTTATATTTGAAATTTGGCGTCTCTGTCTAAATCCAGATAATTAAATAGAACAATGCCAATAACTCTGGCAGAGAGTACTATTAACAACGTACGTTTCCAGTGATGACATCGCCTCCAACAATTTCCGTGCTCCTGTATTATTACCTTTCCCTTTTCTAACCTTTCTTATGAACAGCACCAAAAAAATTGGTGAGGTTGCTGCCGGTGGTTTTTAATGTGGCGCAAAACAAGTTGCCCTATTAGAATCTCCTTACCTGGGCAAAATTACATGCTCTTGCCTAGCCATCGGCAACGAAAGTGTCAATAGCGAAACACTTACGTCACGTCACACAAACTTCAACAAGCGACTTTAATAAAAGTATTGACCCTTGCTTGCCCTTATATCGGGCAGAGTGAGTGAGTGGATGTAGATGTGTTACGTGATGGAACCACACAGCAAAAAAAAATCTGTTCCACCAACAACCACACTGTCGACAAACAAAGGATGCTTTCCGGTAAAAAAGATCCATTGTGTGTAGATCTAGTGTGTGGCTTCAGGTTAGCGGGTATCTGCTCGCTCATACCATTTTTAACGAGATACTCTCCTTCCTTGAGCTTATCCTCGCTCATGGTAATAATGACTCTAATTAGAAGCATCCAATGACGCAATAAAACCCTAACCATATCCACGTATTTGTGTATTTTTTTTTTGAAAATTAGAGCTAGATACATAATAGCTATCTCTGATGAGACAATGTTATGCGCTGTTAATGCATGAATTTGTCAGTGAACATAAATCTCAGCGGATGATGGTAATGACGAGGTACATGCATATCAGCACAAGGAGCTTATTGTGCAAGCTATCTCCCTCTTTCTCTCTCCCTCCGATGCTTGATGAGTGCCAGGATATTCTAAGTAGTGTAACATGTCGCGGATAGTTTTCCACGCACTTATAATTAGTAGAGACCTTAGTCTTATTGAGTTTCTCAACAATGAGTACTAAAAAATCCCTAAAAATACCCTGGCAATAGAGAAATTACATTTTCCTTGTGTTCTGTTGGGAGACGTGCGACGCCATTTCACAAAGAGTTTCCCATTTAGGCGTGCCTTCCTCTCCTCTACTTTTTCGGAGAAGGGAAAGGGCACTAATGGTAAAGCAGATGATGTTTCCTTGGTCTGTGCTGTGTATGTATGCGTACCCTGGGACAAGCAAATCGATAACGAACTTGCCCTCTGTCTGGCATTCTCTCTGTCTCTCTTGCTTTCCACATTCACATTTTCCTCTTCTCTCCTCTTTTTCCTCTCCAACTTCGTCAGCACAAAAAAAAGCTGGTGGTAGTAGTGGTAAAGCGTCTAAAGCTCTCCAGCATTATACGAGCTTGCTTCAAAATATACACAACCACCACCGGAGAGACGAGAGAGAGTATGAGAGAGGAGCGTGTTGTAAAACTTCTTTTTTTCTCTCCTTCTCTCCAACTTTTCTTTCATTTCACTGCTAGCATCTTACACATCTTCTCTCTTTCTCGCTCCCTCCTTTCATTCTCACAAAAAAAAACTATTTTCCCCTCTCTGCCGTATTCTGTATACTTCATATAAGCAACCACTACTACTCCTGCTACATTATGCTCCTCCACTAATATCTTTCGCAGAGCTGAAGAAGAAAGCTTTCAACGAAATTTTCTCGAAAGCCTAAGGTTTCTCTCCTCTTCCAAGTAAACCACATTCAGAGCTACACAGTCATGTACGTACGTGTGGGTTTACTCTCATCGGCCCAGAATCTCTATTATGCCATACATTATCACAACACACCATAAGACTCTTATATGGTTTTTTTAGAGAGCAAAAAAATACAACTTTTTCCTACGGCAGCATGTACAAAGTTGCCCTTCCTCCTTATCATATAAATTCACTGCAGTATCTAGCACCACCACCACCACAACCAAACATTATATACATATGTCATGTTTCGATCTATGAGCTCCTGGTTTTTCCCTTGTAAAATATACTTTTGGAAAACGAGGGAGTCAGCTTTGCCCTGCTATGTACAATGTGTGTTATAAATATAAAAATATACATGGGTTATTACTCTACTATAGGGTATCTATATGGGTATAAGTATTAATGCAACAAGAGGAGGAGACCACTTCCCATAGAAATGTTATCCGGCTCGAAGTGCTTTTTTTTGCTGCAACTTACATATGTACACATACATATACCCTAATGGTGGAAAAGTTGGGAGTCCCTCTTATTATTACGTCGTTCTCGAGCTACTCTGACTAGATGTTATGTATACATTTAGGTAAGATGCTTATTGTTGACAGTAATGGAAGTCTGACAGCATACCAACCTCAAAAGAAAGGCTAAAAAATACATGTATGCTTCGCAGATATTACTCCAGTTTTTTTGGGGGCGATGTAAGACCATTTTCTACTCACACGTTAGCAATAATTTGGAGCGAGAGAGTCAGAGAGAGAGAGTTGGGAGAAGGTTTGGCAAAAAGAAAGGCGAGTACTCACTCTGACTTCTCGTTTGGGGCGTTGCTAGACGAACATTTTTAAATGACTGAAATTTTCACTGTTCACGTCCCTCCAAATTTTTTTTTCAGATGTCAAGTTGTCGTCCTACGAAACAGTTAATTACATTGCAGAAAATGGATTAAAGTCACATGTGTGCGGAGTGCCGCAGTGAAAAACTTTTTTTTTATTTTGAGACGACTTCTACTGAAACTATAAGGAGAGTGGTGGTGGTGAGGTGCAGCATATGGCAGAACATTTTAGGGAATTTGCTCACCTCTACTACACAAACCATTTTATTCATACCCATTTACGGCTTGGAAGTCACTAATGCTCCATTCAAAAGGATCGTGGATGCGTTGCCATTCCACACTTGGAAAAACAGCGGCGAAACTCCTGCTGCCGCTAAAGTACATACATATTAGATATAAGAGAAGGAGTGCTGTTGCTGTTCTGCTGCTGCTGCAGCAGACACGACGAACCCTGGCTTGTTGGCGTTATTACTCTCAGTCGGATTTCTATTTCATATCAGCACATTCTCGGCGTTTTCTCTCTCTCTCTCTCTCTCTCTCTCTCTCTCTCATACTCATCCTTCAATGCGTTCATAACACTTGAGTGAAATACGAAGGAGCAGTTGGTGAGAACGAGTGCTACTGGTGTTACAGATTTTTCGCTGCCTGGCTTCCTTTCCCGATGCTCCCTTTCTTCTACATATCCCTCTAGCCTATGCTCCCGTTCTCCCGAAAGCCTGCTAAGCGAAACAATATATAGGCAAGTGCCAGTGAAAACACTCATTTCACCGGAGAACAATGTATGATGGAGACCTTCATCGTGTCGTTATGCTCCGGCTTCACAACACTGCTACCATTTTTATCCTTCAGCTTTTGTGTGCATAGACAATACGTTATTTATTCTTCCAGCTATACTATATGCATGCACAGTAGTCAGAGTGGTACAACATAGAACCATGTATAACCTTTTTTTAACTCGGTAGTTTCATCATGTCTATCTACTACACCGCCCTAAGTTGATATTAGGTATGTTGCTCCAGCCCTGTATACCGCACGATTTGCAGCAGGGAAACCGTGGAACTTGTCTTTTAATTTATGGCAGACTTTTCCTATTCAACTTTGCTCTCACTCAGCTCACTGCATATATTATTGTAAGCTGCGGCATGAACTAAGCCCATTGAATGCTACCCATGGAATGGGTAGCACCCAGTGAGCCGTTTTCTCCATTAACTTGAATGGAAGATACAGTGGATGCGTCGTTTTAAAGTTAGTCCATGAAACTGAGAGGAAAGCACTCGCTACTTTTGCTCTATCACTATTATTTTACCTCTGCCAAAATAATGTGCGACAGCCAATATTTCACAAGGCACAATGCCTTCCTCATAAAACAACTGAGATGTGTAGTATGCAACGCGAGTAATTCAACAATGTATTTTCTTGAAAGGGAAAATGTCCTTTTTCTCTTGTGCACCATTGTGATTCCATACATGATGATTATAGATTTGATGGAAGTGTGTATGTGTGCAGAATATTGAAAGTAGAATGAACATATACATATACACACATATTATATGGAGCCATGCAGCTAACTTTGGCTCCATCCCCCTTCACAAAAAGGAAAAAAATGGAATGGGAAAGTAAAAAGGCTGCGGAGAATGATTTCCCTAGAATAGTTATACAAAGTAGGATAAAAAATGGAGCGAGAGAGAGAGGAGTGAATTCATTGCTCGTAGTAGAAGACCGACACACGCGGAGTAGTAGCGTATTTCATTCTCTCTCTTTTACTTTTTTTTATATTTTGCTCAGAGTCACTACTACTACACTGTGTGGGTGAATATGGGATTCTTTTCTTACACAGCGATCAGGATAATTTTATTTTGCTAGGAGCGTTGCTGTACACTATCCCGTATTATTTTCTTATTACCGAAAGAACGTAATGTTAGAGGAGGAAACAGGTAGACAAAAAAGTTTTTTTCTCTCTCGAAAATCTACTAATAATAATGCATCCTACTTTTTAGGTACGTATGTACATAACAATTTGGTAGATGAAGCACAACCTGATTATGCATAAGTTTTTTTTCCCCAATAAACACGGATATTACGTTATATTCCAGTAGCATGAATGGAAAATGAGAGAGCGAATTAGAAAGGGAAAATATGACTGATACATAATACTTTTACATCTTGTTGTTGTTGTATCATCTAAACAACCCGATTGGCATTCTTTCCCTTGGTACTTGACGCTTCCTCCTTGTTACAGTGGTCCTGTCCGCTCTCTCCTTTCCGTAGTATTTCATTATTATTAGTCACTCAAACAACAGAGTAAAGTACAGAGAAACACATGAGTGTCCTTATTATTATGACTAAGGCAGCCGGGCATATGATCCGATGTGTCTGCCTGAGTGCAAAAATAAAAGTATAGCTCGCTCGCACTAACAAGGGTTGGGTGATGTACACACTGATGTGGATGCATCTCATCAAATACAATACGGGACCATAATAATATTTTCCAGCCTAATGAAACTTTATGAAAGGAGAATCAATCTGCTCCCTTTTTAATGAGCAAACGTTTTCCAAGAATATTACAAAATAAGCCGTTTAGTTAACTGGATTCGTATTTGCGGAAATTAGATTTATTTTAACGGTCTCTAATGTTAGGTGAAAGACAAGAAACAAGGAATAGAATGAGACTGGATGTACCTTGTCCCTTTAAAATAATGTTGGTAAACAGGGATCTCTTGCCTGAGAGCCAGTATTTATTTATTTTTTGAGTAAGTAGTTGATATTCCTACTAGGTATACGCATGGAAGGAATTCACGGAGGAGAAAGCGGTATCTTTCGAAATCAGCCTGGTGCACTTTGAACTATAACAAAGTGTCGAGAATACATACATGTGCCCAAGTTTTTTTGCAAGGCTCCTATCCTCTTACCACTAAATACGGAGCAAAGAAGAGCTGTACATAAGGTGAAAGGACGAAAGATGTTTCATATGAGTTTGCTTTGTACTCTCGAGAAAACAGGTACCTCAGATCTGCGGAAACGTGACCGGCCATCAGTAAAATTTATTGAAAAAGTAGTTCAGATAGGCTCGCGAGTTGAGTCCGAGTTCATTTTCAACGTTATTTGCTTTTTTAAAAAATGAATACAAATCGCACACTGAAGACAATTGCGTATCGAGAGTTTGCGGAGTAGAATGATATACCAACTCTTATCTTGAATTGAAGAATATGCGATAATGTCAATTATTGCACTTGGTACTGGCTCCAAAGGAGTTTCAAATTTCTCAGATGACTGATGTATTTAAATAAATTATCACAAGTATTATGCAACATGGTGAAATAACATTACGTATGAGAAAGCTTTCACGAGAAACAGTTATTGAAGCAGCAAAGCGTCGTTGTTAAGTACACACAAAGTATTAGAAAGGGAAAAAAAGTACGCTAGCAACACCTTAATCGATTCACAAACAACACTTATGGAGTTGTCAGGGTTTTCTTAATTCGGATTTTGGTACGTGGCTACCATTTTTTACAGTAAAAACATGTCACTCCTGAAATGCGTAATATTATTAGCTGGTAACGAGTTATTTTTTGAGGAGTGGTGAATGAATAGCTTGGTAGAATGGTTGTATTGGAATAATGAATCACCTAGAAACACGTCTTTTACTTCGTAATTTGTAAATCGGTAGTTGTCGCAGGAGAAAGCAGTGGTTAATTGCAGGAGGAAACGTTAGTTAGCAGTTGACACGTTAAGGAATTTTGCCAACAAGTTAAATGCATTAATTTTCACGAAATGGCACAAGAGAGACGAGTGGAATAACTCCGACTTACCTTATTTGTCCCTTAATATAGGATAAGTTGCGTCTATTTTAAAGATTACTGAAGATTACTATATATTATGGCCAATAGACAGTTCTGGTTGACAGTTGATGGTGACGACAATGGCCAACAAACAGAACCTGGGATAACTGATGAAAATAAGGAGAAAAAGACAATAGCAACGAAAGGATACCGAGTGACGACGAACCTCTACAAACGGATAAGAGAACACAACTGACGAGTTGGATGTGCAGGAACTAAATGATCGAAACAAAATTCTGAGCTCGTAAACCAAAGAATACAACGCATTGGGGAAGCCAGCACTTCAGCTTATTGCTGCGAGTGGTTTCTCCAGGACAAATAGCTCGTCCTCGCACCGAAACCTTTCCATATCATAACCATGTATTATTTATAAACCCAGCACGGGAAGAGTAAGTGCCTTTCACAATAAATCTACACTTTTCCATTCATTGTTGAGAATGCGATTGTAAAAGCTAATAAAAATATATAAACCCGTGTAACAAAACTCGTGTATAAGAATTGCATCCACAGATTTTCTTACTCCGACATGCAATATTGGGTGCCTCCAGGCAGTCCAGACATGCCTAAAAGTTGTTCACATCGAGCAACAACACCAGATGAAAAAATATCATTACTATTTTATACTTGTCCGCTCGCCCATACCAAATTGTATTTGCACAAAAGGCATCGAAAACACTGTCTTTTCGCATTATTTTCATAAGTTCTCCCGCAATCCTATTAATTGTTGGTGAATGTCGTAAATGTAAAGTTAAACATTGGAAAAGACCAAGTTACCTATTCTCTACATTTACTATGGCACCTTTACAATTTTCGTTTTTCTTACATTAGCAATTACAGAATTAGCGCAACTTTTCTAGTGCGTATTACCGGCGACATTATTGTGCCGTTTATATTGCAACGGAGAGCATGTAGCAGACAGCAAGTGTAGAAGGGAACATTCCCAACTTTCACATAAGCATCATCATCCCATTTTTCCTCTCCCTTTCTCTCTCAGACTTTCTTCATGCAGTTGAATAACCACTGGAACAGTCTCCTGCTACACTGATGTGTAGCAGCGGTGCCAGGAAAGCAAGCAGGATCCGCCACGGAGTGCAGTGTTTCTTTTCCCCTTTTTTCCCCGTGTTTCATCCAAACACATATACTATACATATTTCATGTGCTTTCCATTAACAGGATATCGTACTAGAAATTTAGTCCTCTACTGCAGAGGCAAAAATTAAAATGTTCAAAACTCATATTCTTAACAAATTGAAAAGGGAATCAGCAGCAGTACGACTAATGTGACGCATTCTTATGAAGCAAATAATGAAAGCCGTACCTCCCAAAAAATCACACGTTACTATTCTCTCTTCAGTAATACACGAAACACGAAGAAATGATGCAACCAACTGGTTTATACATTGGAGGTACTAGATTTCTGGTCGGAGTGAACGAGTTCGTGTACGACGTGATCGGGTTCCACTCGTTTAGCGGGTTCTGCGAAAAAAATCCTCAACCATTACTTTCAGCATCCTTTTTTTTACTGATAGAGAGAAGAACATAATGCAGCAAATTTTATTACAATATGTGTGTAACACGTTACTATTCTCTCTTCAGTAATACACGAAACACGAAGAAATGATGCAACCAACTGGTTTATACATTGGAGGTACTAGATTTCTAGTCGGAGTGAACGAGTTCGTGTACGACGTGATCGGGTTCCACTCGGCAACGAAAGTGGCCGGTCCGGTGAAGGACATTGTAGTTTAGCGGGTTCTGCGAAAAAAATCCTCAACCATTACTTTCAGCATCCTTTTTTTTACTGATAGAGAGAAGAACATAATGCAGCAAATTTTATTACAATATGTGTGTACTCTGTGGTGGAGGCAAGCAGTTTTTCCCATTGGCTTACATACCATAGCATAATGTATATGAATTCAGGGAGTATAGATTTAAGTAACTTCGTTATTATAATAATAATGTCTTTTCACATAAAGATAGGCCATTTGAAGCTTCTTCGTACAATCAAATTATACATGCTCATCACTTCCTTTGATTAAAACCTATGATTTTTATAAACTTGGATCTTTCATTTTAGTAAACTCTACAGCTACTTTTTGCTTTTACTCCGCGCTGGGACGGGTACACAAGTAGAGTAAATAGCGTGAAACAAAAATCAAAGGAGAAAAAAGTTTGCTAATTAAAAATCTCTCCATCTGTATACGTAACACGGAGGTTTTCGGGCTACAAACTTTTTAGCGCCTGGAATATGATATGGAGAGGTATTTTAACGACATATTATCCAAGATTAAAGAATATTTCTTTTAAAAAATATGAATTAATTTCTTATGCAAAACTAAATGCAATCTCTACAAATACATTAAACTAAAATGCTAGATTTCTGGTCCCCGTCAATGCAACGAAGCAACATGCTAGTTTATATATACCACACGTGCTTACATATTTCATATTGAATATTAATTGGGATGCAAACAGTGTTCATGCTGAACTAACAAGCTATATTTTCGGATAGAAATTTCAAACAATTTTCAGAGTTGAATTTTCCATTTCCTTGTCACAACGCCCTATGAGTAAAACGAAGTCAAATAAGCATTTCATTTTTTCTCAGCTTACCCACTCCTACAGATCTTCAGTTGATCTGGAATGACAATATCTCATACGTCAATCATCCGTGAGAACATTGTGTGCTGGGAACACAAACAACTGAATACATTAATAAAAAATAACCCGAAATGTAGCAATTTCATTTGATGTTATTAGCTTTATTGCAAAATTTCAATTAACCCTCGTAGGTACTAACATTGTACTGATAACAAAAGTAGGTAGAAGCTCTATAAAAATACATACAAGGCAATTAGTTACTTCTACATTATTTCATTGGAGTCATTAATACTCTATTGAATGTATCGCTAAGTCATGTGTCTAAAATTAGGTAGAAAGTGTAACCACTACCTCTCCATTATCCTGTTGGAAGTGTGGATGTGATGCGGACAAGAAAGCGTAAGTGAAAAAAGCAAAACTGTCTCATTGATAAACCAGCGGGGGTCGGCGTTTCCTTTTGAATGAATGATGAAACCACCAACGAAGCCGGTGGTTTTATGTTGATTTGATTGCTTTCTACCATGTTGTGCAAAGAAGGAAATGGCAAGGGAACAGCAACAACCATTAGCAGCCTTGTCCCATTTCCAATTTCTTCCGAATTCAAAATATATGATGAAAAAGAATTTTTTTTCTCTATATTAATGTGAGACATAAAAGGGAGACGTTGTGCCTGTAAATTGTTGTGCGTGACAGAGACACAATAGCTACACATCCCTGTGTTTTTTTATTGACAGGACCAATTTGGCACAGGTTGCTTGCCTCATGTAACAGTCTTTTTTCTTCATAATTTTGTATCCTCATAAAAACATATATTATTATGCACTTGCCTTTTCTTCTCTGACTACTACCAGAAGAAAGCCCTGGCGGACTGGACACGCGTGTACATACTTTTTTTTATAACGAAGCTTTCCCTTCAAAGATGGTATGAAAAAGTGAAAACTATCTGAAACCAGCGCACCGCTAGGCTATGCCGAGGACAATAGCGGGAAATAATATAGAAAACTACGTTTTATCACAATTCGAGACATGCATCATCTCCATTATGATCGACATAAGCTAATAATAATAATAACAAATTCCATTCATGCATAAACATGTTTAATATCACAGGTGTATACATGAAGTCAAACTATCTGACTTCCTGGCAGTCCACTGTCAGCAAATGCGGAGTAAAACGGATTTAGTAAAGTAGTACTTCCACTTCCAACAAGATTAAATAAAGAGCATCAAAAGGGAAAGCCTTTTGAAATGATATGAGGAGCGCTGCCGGAAGTCTAGAGTTTTCTCCCTGATTTCATTACTGATTGGTTTGTTTGATGTTTGGTGATGTGATGCAAACTTTGCTAAAAAAAATTTTAGACTTGATCAAAGGTTGTTGAACACCGGGACATTGGAGAAGGTAGCATAAAGTCGACTTTGAAGTAGAAAAGGGACGCGTGTCTACGTACCATCAATACCACCATTTGACTTTCATTTGCATACATGAATGCTACAATCATGAGCTGCCATCATGAGATAATAAACAGTTTGGCAACTGCGATTTCATATTATTAATATTTTTTATGGTGACAGGCATCTAAATGGTGTTTCGGCCAAAATCCCATCAAAAAGGTTACTACTACATGAAATTGCGAGACCATTAGGATGTATGAAATGTTAACTCTAGTCATGGATTTCGGTTTGGGAGACGTCACGGAAACTTTTGTTCTTAATGGGAGTCAGTTTGAATTTCATTATTCAGCGAGGAACAGTCGCCAAATTTTCAAAGTCCGCTTTTTTCTGATTTTCAGCAATGTCCGAATCCAGCAAAATTTGGAAAAGTTTAATTAGCAAAGCAAACTCGAAATGTAAAATAAAAAGCGTTTGAGGAATAAAATACTCAGTTTCTTCACATATTTAAAATAAAAATTTGCTTGAGGGATCTTGGAACATCCATGAGCTCCAATGGATACAATATTCCCTGCATTACTCCTTTCCTCAGTGCTGTTATCGGAATTTTGTGATAAATTTGAAAATATTGTTGGGAATCAGTGGAGATGATTTTTCTACTTTGTATCTACGGTAAAGCTGCTGTGAAATGTCAGGTATGAAACCAATTTATATTTTTATATATTATGGTTAGCAGTGAAATGTTTTTTTATTTGTAGAACATGTGGATTTAAATTTTTGTAAACTTCATAGCAGGAAAGGCCGAGTGGGGAAAAATAAGTGGGTACGTACCCATTTTTACCCATTTTTACCCGTACCCAGTTAGGTTCTGAGAGGTGGGTAAAAATGGGTAAAA
>JAHZNF010003712.1:0-31015 GCA_027744215.1 Troglopedetes dispersus | reverse complement strand
CAAACAGGATTGTAACTAGCAACATTTTAGTTTAACGAGATTTTCATTTATGATTTGTTTTCTTCCGGGAGGATTTTATTTAAATGGATTTTAGATTTCCTCATTGACGGCTCGCTAGCCGGCAAATGTTCAGTATCTAAGACCTTTCGTTTTGTATTGCAGAAAGTTTCTACTGCGAGTCGGCATTCTTTCGAACTAAGAAAGCGGAAAAAACAGCGAGCAAGGAAAATTAAAATGTTGTTATTGGCGGTGGCTGACTGACAGGGTAGGCCACCTTTTTGCCCGTCGAATTTTAGAAAGGATGTGAGCGTGACACAGGGTTAATTTTATAACGCAAAATTCGAATCCCGTGCCAGTTCTCCCACTAAATCAAGCACATTCGCATAAAACTGCGCTATTAAATTGACCTAGAATCAAGCTTCTCATTTAAAAATTCGACGGACAAAAAGATGACCTACCTTGTGAGCCTTTACGAAGTTGCTTAATGTTTTCTTTGATTAATTCAATTGATTTAAATAAAAATCCAGAATTCTTGAGGTATTGTTGCGGTGTCAGATGGTGAGATAATGAATGAGAATGTTGTTAGATTGATTTTTTTTATATTTTAGCTACATCATGCCAATTCGCTGAAGCATACCCTCGCACTAAGATTTAAAGTTCTTATTATTAAGTCATTAGGTTAGTATCATTCTTGTTGATTCGTTTATTTCAATATAAGTAGAGTAAGTTTATTTTAAGTCCGGAATAAAATTAAATAGTTTTTAAGCTTTACGTATAAGACATTAATTTTTACTGAAATAAAATTGGGCTTTGCCCTTAAACTGACAAGCTTCGTCGCCGAATAATCCTGGGCTGGTACTTTCCGTAGCCGATTGATTTATTGAGGCCTTTCTAAGTTTCGTACTTGAATGTGCGTTTGATGCACCGACTAATGGATGATGATTAGAAGTATTTCGCGGGACACCGGTGTTACAACGCAAGGTGCTGGCATTTTCTGAAGGACTAGTTGGAATAGGTGGTAACGTGGCCACTTGTTCTTTATAATTATCAGGAAGCATAGACTGCAATGAGTTCCGTCTACTGCTAAGCTCGTCTAGAGGATGCACCGAAGAGCTCCGGCGACTAAACGAAAATTGGAACTTTGAGGATTGACAGTACAAAAAATATAGAATCGTTAACAGTAATCTACCATGTGCCTTACCCGGACTTTAGGTGTCTACTAGAGGCAGAGCTGTTGGCTCTGGTAGAGCCAAAACTGGGAATCGTCATCTATAATTTCAGGATGGGTGTGCAACTTTACTTTGTATTTTTATTGGAATCCCGAGAATTATGTACAATATAATTTACAGATAGCATACCTGAAGAGGGAATTCTTCAACATCATGTCCACTGTTCAATCGTCTCTGCAAATCAGACAGAGATAATTATGCACAGTAATATTTGCAACACCTGTATAATGATCTCGGCACCGAGCAACTTCCCTACCTACCTCTAACTCATCAATTCTTAATTCTTGCATTCGAATCTTTCTCTCATAGTGTTGTTGAATCCACTTTAATTCTTCTATCATTTTTGTTGCGGACTCTAGTTCAAATGAAAGCGTTTTTCCTCGATAATGATCACTGGTCTTTCTGAGCGTAGTATCTAACAGAACGCTGGATGGCGACGTCAATGTGTCCATCTGAAAATTCCAGGAATAAAAGGATTTTAGACAAAAAAAACACCGTACGTGTGAAATGCAACTTCTGTAGCAATAGCAAATTATAATTTAAAAAAGTACTTTAATAAATGGACATCTCCGTAAGTTTTCTAGCACGAACGCCGAATCCGGTTGTTGCAAAATGACGTGAATTTGGAACTTCAGATCTGTAAAACGTGTTGAAACAAGAAACATTCATTTGAAGTTTAAAAGCATGGCTTATTACCAATCAATGACATACTTTAACTGAAGATCATCAATGAAAGCGACTGTTGTGATGGGGTGTTTTTGAATTAAGTTAATTCATACATATTATCAAGGAAAACCTGAAGCGTACGATATTCATTGGTGTGTATAATTAATTCTTAATCTCACTGGGTTCATCGGTGCAGAGTGGCAGACAATATTGGCATTTTATTGAAGTAAGCAGTCGGCATCTTATCAAAAATTCTGACTTAACAGGTGACCCTTGGTAAAACGTAAGTCCAGAATCTAGTTCCCACAGTTGTTTATGTTTAAGAAATGTGAATATGTGAGGAGGAAAGTTGTTGACGGTGACTGGCGGTACAAGGGCTTCACAACTAAATAGTGTAGAGCTGTAAGTGCATTAATGTATATATTTAGATTCTCTCATCACGACTATAATAAAGCCCAAGGCAGTTGTCGTTTGTCGTCGTTTTGGACAAAGTACATAATACGCTGGTACAAAGTAAAGTGTGCAAAGCGCCGACACGAATACGGTAAATTTGCGTTTTAACGTATAATGCATAATCGACCAAACGGAAAATAACCCTATTTCAATATAAGATAGGATAGTAAACCCAACAGGGTCGGGTAGCAGTAGTAAATCTCGAACATTTTTCTCAAGCACACCCGGGAAATTAAGCGTGCTCGATATAATTAATAAACAATCATACCCGGGATTGATCAAAGACGGTTAACATTAAAAAAACTGCACAGCATTCAATATACTTTCACGAATTAAATATAGTTACAACAAAATTTTGCATATTGCCCCAGGCCACAATAACAGAAGATTGAAAATCGGTCCGAGAAAAAAAGGATTTTAGATATTATTCTTCTTGCACAGACGACCGACAGACATAAGATAGGGATAATAAAGAGCCCAATTCGGGTCCGTGGTTACGAAAATGAATCATGCATGCACTGTGCATTTCTATGCAGGTACCATCTTGCGCCACCATCACTTTCACTTTTTTTTCAGTGTAGCAATGTACAAAACGCAGCGACATTATATCTATTTATATGCAACTAATATACTATGCTTAATCAAAATCATTGTACTATTCTCCTGTCTAACCTAGAACATTTGTGGATTATTTTTTTTAAATACTTTCAAATTAACCAGTGTAGTTAACAGATTTAAGGGTTTAAAAAACGAGACATCTACGATGAAAGGGCACGGCGCTAAAAAAAACTTGTTCCTTAGTTTCTTCAAATTTCACCCCTTTGTGCGTCAAAGGACAATTAAAAACCGTTTACAGATTCGCACTAAATTAGGGATGTTCATTCTCTCATTTGTTATCACGCACTTGGAACTTTTTTAGCATTGGAATTTCGTTGCAAGTTTACGACAGTCAACTAACACCTATTTTTAGCATATAATATACTTAATAGACAGATGGATTTTATATTAGTATGAGTGGTGTTAGAACATTTACTAAATAATATTAGAGTACATTAGTATTAGAATATATGTACATAAGCACCTTGTAATAAGTTACCTGATGAAGTTTAATAAAATGTATGCAATGCACCTAATATTCCCATGAATCTGTACAAGCTTCCAGTTTCTAGACCGCTTATGAAAGCGACTACCTACCTGTACCATCGCATCATTATCACAATCAAAGAAATTTGGGCACTGACCCGAGTTTTCACTCTTCAGCATACGAATTTCCTCGTGCAAAGCTCCCAATACTTCGGCTTGTTTATCCTGGAGGAAAATAATGTGAGGGTCTGTCTGGAGAAGACTGGCCGTGTGAAAACCGTTGGTGTGTTTAGCACAATTCCTACACGAGGATGACATCGGAGGTGTCTTTATTGAATTTCTTTCAACCAGCTCATCACTTCCTCCAGCTGTGCTACTACGGCTTTCACAGCTACTTCCTGTCCCAAGTCGTTCAACATCGCCGAAAACATCGTAAAAATTTACATACGCTCCGGTGATTGGAGTGCACGGCACCTTGCCGAAGCTGATAACGCTCGTCGCATCACAATACACGTCACTCATTTTTATTTGCACTGAACCTTATCTGATAAAAGCAAGTATAAATTTCCTTTTTAAAAAAATAAATTGGTTTTTCTGCTTAACTGAACTCGAATGTAGGACATTGGAATTACATATTATGAAAAATAACATTTAATAACTATAACTACTCGTCAAATGCGTAGTAATCATTGAAATAGGTAAGTCGAACAGGCTTGTGGAAAGGTCACCATAATTATTTAATCGGACCACGGAGTACTTTGGCTTCGCGTTTGGTATGTCCGTTTCTTGGTTTTCATAACTTGTGATGTGGACTTTCATTTGTCAGTTTGATGAGCGTAATTTCCTCCTTCACGATAAATAGATTTTTACTCATGATTGAAAATTAGCTGCTGCAAACTATTCTGATTGTTATAATACTGCTGCACTACTACTGTCACTGCTGAACCGTTTGACTTAATCGTTTTTGCTTCTTGTGCTGAAACTGAAGCTACGTAGTCCGGTTCATTTATACTAATCCTTTGTCATTCTAAATTTATGGATGGCACTAAAAATTACATATTGCCTTGCAGCATACGCTGGGATTTGCTTTTTATTATGGACACAGGGAAAGTGGTTAAAACAACAGCCTGTAATCACAATCACAATTCAGTTGGGATTTGCCTTCTGAAAGTAATTACTGTTCGTTCGTTTCACTTCAGTCTTTTGATTACATATATGTTGTCATGAAAGACTTTTCCTATACAACTTCCCATCTTTCATGCAAAATTACATGCTTTCCTGGGAACAAAGCTAAAAGCTCCACTTTAGTTTTGCAGGTATTTCGTTAACTCGTCATTATATGTTCCCTCCACTTGCCTAATTCGAATAGGGCTTACTTTGCGCTACATTACATTCTATTCATAAATAAGAATTAACATTGAATACATGTAATTTTATTTCGACAACTAAATATCTAATTAAAACTTTGAACTTGCCACTACAAATTCTAACTCACTTTTGCTTTAAATGTATACTTTTTTCGCAACTTTCTAATGTCTATTTATTAATCACACCAACAAAATATATGGCATGAGACACTATATATTTTCTTTTAATTATTCCAAACGCTGAAATGCACTCAAGTGATCAGAAATCTATACCGTACAGATACACACCTGCGTTGGCAAGAAACCTTCACACTTGCTTTCTACCCAGTCAACTTCCATAATTTTTTTATACAACGTTTACTCAGCTTCAGACTTTTGCCTTATTTCACTCTCCGTTAAATTCTGTGTTTCTTCGCGTAACTAAACCGACCGTTCATCTACCTGTCAGCATTTCAACTGAGGAGAAGTTAGGGAGAAAGGGAAGAAACGGTGATATAAGTTTATTGAAAGTTGAATCGTTATTATGACTGTACATGCCTATCATGTTCTGTTGGATGGATGGGATGGGATGGAACCGCTGCTCACCCTATTATTATAGGGTTCTTCCTCATGCATAGATAATTGCTTTCTTTTATGCATTTCAAAACACAACTTTTCTGTGTCTGTGAAAGGGGTCGACGGCGGTGGTGTTTCCTCACATTAAGTCTGTTTCAGGCAGCAAAAATAGACTGGTGAAAATGACTACTTTCTTTGACAAAATATTATGCACCTGTGCATTTCGAGTCTCTCGCTACCCTCCAAAAGTTGCTAGCTTGTCAAGTTTGTAACTCTCTTTGCAAAACCAGCTCGTACAAGTGGACACAATGACCAATCCCACAATTACCAGTCTTTCTCCATTTGTTTGCCGAATGAAGGTCTTCGCGTGTTGCATGAATATGCATGTAAATGCGTGAAGAATTAAAAGCATGTACTCCGCGATGATGAATGTCTATGGGAATTGTCGGTTGGTATTATCAACTAGAAAAAATAACAAATTTTATCTCCTAAGCAGCTGCTTTTCCTATCTCAAATTTCAATAATTGTTTTGCACATGTCATCCATGCTATTTTTATACTAACGTCCAAAAACTCACTAATTATACAACCTATCCTATCTTCAGAGAAACGCACAGCAGCGTGTGACATACTCTCACGCTTGTCATGAGTGCATGGTTTGTCCCACAATGGACAATTTTTACAAACATGGTTACATGATGAATACAATTTAGAACTGTCCCATTTTTTGCCAAAATTGTGTTTGGTTCGTCGTATTTGTACCTGACTTGTGGCATGTTTATCGATGTGCACTGTCTTAAAATTTTCACTACATAATATTGCGGTCAATCCCTGATTATAGTGCCAAGCATGCAAGTTATGGTTATTGAGGTTTGTACATTACGATGTGGTCACTGAATTTGCTGAGAAAGTATACATAATGACATTCAAGCCATTGAGAAAATTTTGGTCCCTGAATGTTGAAGTACTAAAAATTCCCGACAGTCATTCCTAATGGGATACTGAGGTAAGGTGAAAGGTGATAAAAAAATGGTTCGTCAACCAGACCGTTATTTATTGTGTCTATTTATAAAAGTGTGTAGTCTCGTCATTCTCCTCTTTAAAGAATATTATGGAATCGGACTTACAAAGCATCAAACCCATCTCTCACAAGAAAGCCTGTAAATGCAACGGTTCGTATAATATACGGAATACGGTCATGACCAATTCACAACCATAAATATGCACACACTACAATGTTGTGTGCCGCAAACTTTCTTTTTTGATGGATTGAAGTGGGAGTGCTGGTTGGTAATGAAAAGGAGAAAGAGAAGTTATTTGTAATTTGGAATATCACGCAACATCACCATGGTTTCCGTTGGATAAATTGGTTTCACTTGCTAGGTCGATAGATAGATAGAAAGTATTCGTGTGGATGCGCATGTTATGACAGCAGCAGTTGTTACATGTTACTGGTTTTTCTTGCTAATGCAGTACAACCTCATTTTCCACGCCCAGTCTTTTCTCTGAAGTATTTTAAGCTTCAAGTTTTGTATATGTATATAGCACCCACCGTCAATTTTGAAACGCGCGGATACTCCACTTTACAAGACCTCTGAATTTGCAGTTTAATTTTCATGAGGAACAAGGAACCACTTATTACTTTATGAAAGTTTTATCTCCAAAATTGCATTTTAATAGATGCCTCCGTAAAATCCGACCCGATCGATATGTTACATTCATGAAATGTATATGAGGTCGAGGAATTGAAGGAATAAAGAGTAATATGCAAATTTGTTTGGTCTTTCCTCCGTGCTGGTGGTGACAACGTCAAGCCCGGTAAGCTTAAACGTCGTCTTGGAGTAAAGTCACAAAACTTTACACAGTGTTGGGCCTACCGGAGTTGATTTGATGGACTTGGCCACTCTCAAGTTAGTTCAAAATGTTAAATAAATCAGCCTTAAGTAATATTCAGAACATAATATACACATACATGCGATGCTTTCTCTAAAAGAATTTTCCCGTTCCTGGTGCCTCAAATCTCAAATGTAACCGCATGATTAGACTTACCACTGATAAGCTACGATTTCTCAACTGGTAACTAACGGCCTATCCATTTTGGCCGAAAATCTTACTAAGATACTAGATACTCCTGAGATGTTGAATGGGAAAATAGCTATCGTAATATTATACCCATTTCATGTTCACATAAATTGTTCTCTAAACTCATGCTCAATGCAAACATGTATGGACGAAATTAAATCGTTCTAACATATTGGGAATGTGACCAAAACCTGGTGGAAATAATTGATTCCACAATGATGCGCATTCTATTGGCATATCGATCCATACAATTTGGTTTATACGACTCGGCGTTTAAAAAAATGTGTACTTCTAAAATGAATCAAAATGGGTTTTCGTATTATGTATTGTTAATAACTGCCAGTGTACAGTACTACATGAGTTTTGCAATTAAGTCAATAAAAATGATATCTCGTGCTCGTGACTTTAAATTGTCCAGCTGAACTTTAAAGAGCTTGGCTGATGAAAACATTTAATGTCAGGTGCTACTATTTATGATGGAATTGTTATATACCGACTACTGTTGCCCTCATTTTGGATCGATATACTCTTCTCAGATATTCCACTTATCAAAAGCTTTTCCGGAAGGAATGTTTGCTCCCTCTTTAAAGTAATGATGGTGTTTGTTAGCATTTTGAGAGAGAAAGTCGAGAAAAAAAATGTCCTGTTTAGATATATGCGTTGGCAGTAGGAATGAATGGCTGTTGTAAATATTTTCTTATCACTGTCATATTGCGTAGGTCGTTCCACCACCAGTTTGTTTAGTAATTTGCCAAAATGCCAATGACCTTATTGTTAAAATAACAGATATATCTGCTGGTGATTCTGCTTTCCTAAAATTATATATGCGTTCCCCGTGAAATACAAAATTGATTTGGTAAGCATGCATGACGCTTCGATCATTTTCCTGTTTTTGTGGGTTGTTGTGTAAACATGCAGTGTTATGATGTTGTGAAGCAGATACTTTCACTCGGCCAAAATTATAGCTGCATTGTTATTTGCCAGTTCGACCTGTCATGAATTTTAGCTACTGCGCAATAGATTCCGAAACATTGAATACGTTTTTGTTGGATCAAGCCTTATTAATAGTAAATGTCAGAAAAAAATCCGGATATCTGTTTTTAGTAACTTTAATTTATTGAAATCGATGTATTGCATGAATCTTTGAAATCAGGAACCTTGCGGAAACATGCACAAATGTAATTTATTCAACGGTTAGTTTTATAGTTGATGAAACTTAAGATTTTCAGCATTCCTCTGTGTTATGTGAGGAATGCTGAAAAGTTCAGCGCACCAAAAGATTCACACCAAGTTTATATAATCTGTGTATGTCACAGAGCATCACGTAGGATGCTTTTTCTCCAATTGTGGATCTGCTGATTATGTATCTCAACCTTATAACTTATACCACCTTGACACAGTGCTGTGACCACAGAGATAACATTATTATTATGTAACGAAATAATTTCCATGCTTTTTATTCAAAGCATGAGAGTAAATGAAGAATAACAGAGCTTATATCATTTTTTTTCACAGTGCCCCATGACTTTAGGGGTTAACAAGGTCATCCCAACTAGAAGGTATATAATGTATGCTGTATCTTTCTGAAATGTTTTTTTACCTTTTGAGTGCATTTCATACTTAGATAACTTTTGTGACCGACATCCAGTATATTGAAGTCACTATATCTGACATCAATCGCAAGTGAGTTAACCTCCCTCCAGTATCTATCATTCTCATTCTGCTCAGCCGGCGGCATTGCATCAGACCACAAGTTAAAATTCGAATCTTTATCGAAAAGTCTCGTCTCTTTTAATTTTTAGATTTGTGTTTCATATTTAAGTCTGGTGGTTGCTTCAACTTATGCCGGCATTACATGCTTCCTACCCAAACCTCGTGTTCATTTTAATTATCATGGTTAAATTTTTATATCATACGTTCACTGGAAGAAGAAAAACACCTTCACTCCTGAAGTACATTTGATACATCCACTCTGATCTGATCATACTTCCTTATCTGTCAAGTGAAGTGCGTGAGTAGGCATCCTGCAGAGTGTCACAAACTACAACACATAGTCATATAAAATGTTGGGATTGCGACAATCTTAGCACACGAATTCAGTCCTCTTTTTAGCCTGTAATTTTGGTATTCACAGAGTGGATAAATACAGGTTTAGAGCAGCTCAGTAAAACACATACACCCACTCTAATCAATTGAAGGTCATGGCAGCTGCTTCTGCTACAGTTTCCAGACTCCGGTCTGCACATTTCTTTGGTTCTCATTTCGTTCGGTTCTCTCTCACACAGTCTCGGCTCATCAGAAACATGTCTTCCTCCACATTTCTGATTAATGATCCAAAATATGGATTTTTAAAGGAACTCGGTCTCACCGAAAAAAACCATGGTGTCTATGATGGTTCCTGGAAAGGTTCTGGAGAGGTAATACGAAGTGACTTTAATTATTTAACATTAAGTATCATTTATCATTTCAAATACAAACGTTGATCAAGTTTTTTTTTACTTTATTCTTCCTGTCACACTATTTTATAATGGCTAAAGGTGGCCGAAAGTGCCTGCGAGCCGGGACTGATTTGACCCTGACTTTTCCCGTTTACATTGTTATTATTCGAAATCACAGGAGGACTGATGTTGTTTTCTGCACGAACTGAGACCTTCGCTCCCTTCAGATGAGGGAGGGGGCTTCGCTCAATCTCCATTTTCTGAATGTGACTTTCATTCTCAATCTTCCCAATGAATGGCTTAACAGATTCTTTGATGGTATACGACTCAGTCTCCTTCTCGAACCTTTCTTGCTTCACAGTGATCTCATTCTCGGAGGACGACACGATCCCCTCAGAATGAAGCAGGTTGCCCCGTGAAGCCTTACTACTATTCTTCCGATTCGGTTTCGTCAAGTTCGTGATTCCTGGTGTTGCGTCCTTATTTAGTCCAGTCTTCTTGCTTGGCTTGGTAATTGCCAAGTTCTTGATATTTTTGTTAGCGACTTGGGCATTCCTTTTCCCTTTGAGATTAGCAACCGTAGTCTTGTTATTATTGTTAACGTTCGTGGTTGAGTTGGGCGTGGCGTGGTTGGTCGTGGACGTGATCTTCCTGTCATCATTCGTTTTGCTCGTGTGCTCGCTCACCCACGATGATAAGATGTCGAGTTGTGCAGGATTCGGAAGCGTTGCTCCAGGCAGAGCGGCGAACGCTGTGACTGCGGCGGCCGGAAGATGATGAAACAATTGGGAATGGTGAGGATGGAGATGGTGGTGCACCGGATGATTCGCAGGAGTGGGCTGGAGAGCCAGTGGGATCGGAATTGGAAGCTGAAACCTGGCATTCGGATTGCTCGCCGCGAGACTAGCAAACAAGTGAGTGGAGTAGAGCGGATCTGCTCCGAACACCAAAGCGGCTGAGGCGTTGATCAGGGAGAGCCCATTGTAAGGTGGAGATGGAATGCTGGATGTGACCAGTTGCTGGAGTTCTTGATCATGAAGTAGCTTATCTGAGGAGGAAATGTGCGAGGAGGTCGGTAGTAGTCCTCGAGTCGAACCGTTATCTCCATGCTCCTTCATCACGCCGCTCCAGAAAATTCTGGTGCCAGACTTGAGTTGAAAAGCGGGACCCAGTGGATGGCAAAATGTAGTTCTTTCTCGTAACGCGACAAAGACTGTGGATCTTCCTTCTTATTGGTCAGCAAAGTTTCCTTATAGAAAGCGTCCCACACCTGCACAAATAAAGAATGGAAATGGAAAGTTGAGTACAACATGCATGATAGTAATTTTCTCTTTGAGTATTTACAAAGATATGTCAACAAGAAAAAGTCCGAGAAGGCTGAAATTATTTTTTTAAAAATTGAGAAAATATTTATTAAAATTGGTTATGTCAGGAAACCCCACATATACGAAAACGAAATTTCTGATCGACGGAAATGTGAATGTTAGAAATGATCTTACTTAAATCATTTAAACCATGTTTTTTGCTTGGAAATTCCGTTTCCTTGACGCAGTACGCAATACGATTTACGAAACACACGTTGGAATTTAATCACGGCAATTAAAAATTAACTCTGCTGCAAACCGATTTCTTAAATAAAAAACTGAACACCTTTCACCGGCAGAAGCTGAAGCTCAAATACCATGGATAGAACCAAAGGTAGGACGAAAGTTCATATAAATCCTGCCGAAGCTCTACATTTTAAGAACGTTTCATGTAAGAACCGAGGCATATATTATGTAAGAAAAATATCGAATCACTTGATTTTTTTTTACATATCAAAACGGAAATAGCGAAGAAGGTGGGACAGCATGAGACATATTACCGATTTTATAGCAGTCAGAAAGCTGCTATCTTTCCACATTATTACCATAACCGGGTAAGCCCTACGTTTTCAACGTTTCTAGAGACTGCCATAATATCTCTCACACATCCAATGAAACTGAGCTGGCATAAATTTTTAGGGTTGAAGCATCTCACCGACGAATCATATTCAGGAAGGAACCAGGAAGGTTTATTGTGAGGGCATGCATGAATATATATTAGTAGGTAGGTCCTTTTTACAGCTCACCTTCTTTACATTATAATATTCAGTGCGCCAACACGTATGTAGCACAATGTAAAACTCGAGTCAAGTTTGAAATATTGTTGGACATGATCATTTAAAATTACATTCCATGCATTCGTTGCAATGTAACTTTTTTATATGTTTTACGCATGCTGTTTAATGACAAATTAATATGAATTCCCAAAACGTAAATAACAACAATTAATCGCAAACTTATTAATTATCTCGTCGGAGCCAGTACAAGGAATATTGCATCTTATTATCAGCTAAAAAATTTTCACTTGTGTTTATCTCAAGGTTCCTTGAACACAGCCAAACCAATACATTTTTGGTTGACAAACATGAAGAGATAAGAGAACTAAGGAGTCTACCGTAGTATTTTTTTTTCAGGATAACCAAAAAGGATTAAATACAGAGACGTTATTTCCTCCATCAATCTTAATATTTAAGGCTCCTGACGTTGCTGATAATGTATGTAAAACGGCTATCATACTACTTTTTTGTGAGCATCACGGCGATAAGTTCTCCTTGTTTATACTGTTGCAGTATATCTTTTCTTAACAACTTTTCTTTGTTTCCTCAAAGCATAATAAAAAGACGTGCGTTATCGCATGTTTCATTTTTGATAGGAGTGAACCAGGTCACACAACTGGGTTGTTTGAGAAGTCTTTATCACTATTACTACACCACTTTGGAAAAAAAGGATCCCAGAGTGAAGAGTGAATTAGGGTTTCACTTTATGTAAATAATAATACGTACATACATCAAAAGGTTTCTCAAGACGTAGAATCTTCTTTTACGTAAAGCAAACTGACTTGTTGTAGTTTTGTGTGGCAGGCTTTTACTATTTTAATCTGTACTATGTATATTCTCCAGCGAAAATAATAAAAGATTCATGTTTCTTGAGTACTCCACCCTTCAGACTAAACTTTGCACAAGGGAAGCTACTACTAATTAGAACCAAGAGACGACACATGAACCAACAAAGGAGCTTCGGCCTCTTGATAATATTTTTCTTTGCACGATCATTCGTGGAAATGATAAAAGGTAGAAAAAAAATAATAATAAAGTACTGCGTAGGTAGGTAGGTAATCGATCATCACGACCTGGTGGCGTGGGCTTGGGCCTTTTCCTAAAAAAAAATTTGTTTTTTAACAATAACAACAACCTATATTCTTTTTTATCTTGTGGTTTCTTCAATTTCCCCCAAAAATAACAGTCTCCTCAATACATATACTTTATTTTTCTCTTCTCAAGGGTTTCAAATATCACTATTTTTTGGTGAGGGTATAAACTACCGCTATTTTAGAAATAACAGAATATTTTTTAAAAGAAGTAATATATATGTACCGAAAAAATAATGTTCACAAATAATTTACCGTTACTTCATGAATTGGATTCATCATCATTCTTGTCTCTCAGCAGGACAGGACCCACGCAACTTTACACACAAGAATAATATGAAGTAAGAATGATATTATATATTTTTAAAAAAAAAATCTCCCTTCTCTCTAGTTGGATTCTAAAAAGAATCCAAGATCCAGATCACTCTTTCAAAATATATCAGTGATTGAATGAAGATGAAGGTGGGTACAGCTATGATGATAAACAATGCAAAGAAGAATTGAAAATGCCTCCCACGATTCATCAAAAATATGAACTATTGAACAAAAAAAAATCCCGACCAAGGCAATAGCCACCACCGCCGCCGCAACCTCAACAGAATCTTATATGTTATATTATTTTTTTAAAAAAACTGAATGAAACGTATAAATAATAATTCTCTCTACTGTGATATGACAAATATTCCTTTCATTCAGCTAAAAATCCTTTATCAACTATAACTTTTTTCCAGCTTGCTAATTTCGGAGGAGAGTGGCAACGGTTTTACGTTTTCAGATGTTTTACATAAAATGCATAAAATGAAGTCCCCCAAAAAATATATATACAGAGCCTTATCTGAGATTTTTACTTCCATAATTTTTTTTATTGCCCAGCAAATTTTTCAAGTTCAAGTTGAAGCTCACCACTTCCATCATCACCATCCATCAGTCAATAAAAATCAGTTTGGACAAAAAAATAAAAGGATTTTTACTACATGTTTTCCATCACTATGCATGCATATCTTTCCGCAACAATAAACTTTTTTTCGTCCTTTTTACATATTTATATATGTACCTTGACTACCTAGGTCTTACCTAATACTCCATAATATGTGAGCCAATTGTTGCACAAAAAATATATCTTGGAATAAAAGGAGAAGACCTTGCTTCAGCCAAGTCCTCGTTGTGATTTTTTTTCAAAGAAGACAAAAAAAAAGGTTTTTTGTCAGTAAATAATCTTGATGCCTCTTTCCATTTTCTTTATGAATATTACTACTACATTGTAGGTAACCCCTGAACCAAGAGATTTTAAGTCTCCTTTATTTTTTTTCTACAAAAAAATGTAAAAAAAAGTGTGCTGATTATGAATAAAGTACCTACACATATCCTACAACGCTTCATTTTTTTGTGTAAGGGTTTACTTTTCCGTTGCCACATCACCACCGTTACATACTTTTCACCAAAAAAAGAAATTGTAAGACGGACGCCCTATCAACACGTGAAAAAAGGCTCCAAACGGGGAGCACATAAGAAAGAGACCCTTTTTCCCGAATCCCTTTCGTTGGCTACCGTTCGTCAGTACTTTTTTCTTCAGTTTTTATTTTGGCAAAAAAAATATCCTATTTATCCAGCCAGGGTTTTACAACCAAGTAAATAATAAATGCACAGTCACCATGATCCTCAATCCATCCAAGTATTACATAATAATGAGGAGCTTAAGAAAGGTCAGAAGAGAAGCGAAGGAGCAGAAGCGAACCACCATTAATTCTCTCTTTTTTTTCTTGACAAAAAAGAATATTCTCATCAACAAGTTTTAATATGTATGCATATATGTAAGGCTTATTGCTTACTGCAACAGTTTCATGCACAACATTCCTATACTTGTGCAACTAGTAGGAAGAAGAAGAGAAAAAAACGGTTGCTTTGTACACTTTGTTTGAAGAAGATGTATGGAACACCATTACGCTTAATATTATGCATTATTATTACCATTACATTATTATTCAACCAGAAAAGAGGTTAGGTAACTAGACAACGTGAGGGAATCTTAGTTTAGGGATTTGGCTTGGGTTGAAGATATTGCTTTGGGTCTCATGACATGACCAACTCCTTGTTTTCGTGGAAGACAAATAGAAACGGATTTTGGAGATGTGAAATTCGTTGAATATTAAGTGAATTCTATGCTAGTATTACTTACTCAAGTTTACTTCCTTATTTGCTCGAAGTTCTTGTTTCTGGAATACCTAATATTCATTCCACATTTCTGAAACTTCTGAACATAAATATCTGAGAGGAAAAAAAGAGATCTGTTTGGAAGAAGGAGAAATCAAGCATTTTATCACATATACATTCTTAATCGGAATGCACCTACGCGATATTTGAAATTTTTGCTATAAAATTATGAAAAATTTAAATGATTAGAAAATATCTATGCAAATCTTTATATAGCCAAGGTCAATTCCAATATCCTGCCTAAATGATTATATTTTTGGATACAGAGAATGAAGAATTTTGATTGAAGCTTGTTCATACCATTCAAATTCGATTCTTCTTAAATTCAGCACTGTGATTTTAAAGATGGGAGCCCAAGATTCCAGCCAGAATGCAATTTGTTCATTTTCCAATAATGGAGAATGATTGATCAGCATCCCGACTTTGGCATGACAAGAAGTCAGAATTTAACATAAACTCTTCAAAAAAATTCTGATTACCCTACAAATTTGTTTTAGAGAGAAGAGGAATCCATTTGTCAAACTTTCAATATCCATGCTCTGCTCAGAGGACAAACAGGAACTCGGAGAATATTTACATATGTTTTGTTCCAATGTCATTTTAAAAATTTGTAACAATGTTTCCTCAGTCAAATTCATTGTATGGAAAACAAGTCTTTCTTTCGAAGTGAAAAAGAGCGCTGAAATGAAACTGCTTTGCATCCTTTCTTTCAAATGATTGACAATGATATTTTCCCAGTCATTGTCACAAAATTTTACTGTCTCATAAGAAAGGAGTGATGCATCCTTTTTATTCTCTGTTGAAAAAAAAACATAAATTTTTGTTGGGAGCATGCGTGCGTGTGTGTGTGTGGTTATGTAATGCCTTTCAAAAACATTGATTTACAACCACTATGAATATGAAATGAACCATTTCATAATTGTGAATGGATGAAAAGGGTTGATCCCTTTAGCAGCCAACCCTTTTTTCAAAGTTTTTGTGTGTGTGTGTGAAGTGATGCCGACTTGTCATGATCCTCTTGTTTATTTGTATAGTAAAAAGTGAGCTTTATAGAATCCATCCCGGCATTCTCTCTCTCTCTCTCTCTCTCTCTCTCATCCATCTTTTACTTGTGACTGAACAACAACAACAAACATGACTACTACTCTACCCCTTTCAAATTATCTATGTAAAAAAATTATGAGCGAGTGAAAAGGGGTAAAAATGGGAGACATGGAGTGTCATAATTGCTCTGTCAATGGGAGTGTTGAAAAGAAAGCTGTGCGAGATCCTCGGATGATGATGATGATGATGATTACAAAAAATAGCTATCATAATTGCACTACAATAGACCACCACTCTCCACTTTTTCAATGGTGGAAGATGAGAAAGGGGTGAACTCTAGTCGACATGATGCCAGCTCAATGCCAAGACAAGGAGAAACCTGTTTTCCCATCATCATCCTATCAAATATTACATCATCATAATCATCATACTTCAAACGGGGGAAAAAGGCTAACCCTTTTTCTCTCTCTCTCTCTAAAATATGGAGGCAAAAAAAGGAAGGGGTAGCCAGCCAGACAGAACACAACAACAGGTTGCCTACTTTGCATGATAAAAAATTTAATCCTTTTTTTTCTCTTTAGTATCCTTCCTAAACACCCCATTTTTGGGTCAGAGAACTAAAACCCATTAGTGGACTTGTTATGCAAACAATATTTTTTCTGAAAGGGTTCTCAAGCAGGTTATCCAGATCAAAGATAACAAATATGGAGGACAGCTAAACAGGTTGATGGGGAAATATACGGAAGGAAAATATGTCTAGATTAAAAAAAGAGAGATACTAAAATAGGGAGCATTTAGTGTAAAGTTTGACTAAATAAATTTAGTTTTTTTTACCTTGGTTGAGTGTTTGACTAATTTTGTTCTTCAAGAAAATGATTTCTTGAATATCTTCAAAAAATTTTAATTATTTCGGATAAGAATTTTTCGCCGCTTCCAATGCGAATCCCGAGTTGAAATGTGTTTTCTTGAGTTCTCATTAGTGAGCCCTGCAAATAGCAGCACTAATGGCAGAATGGTACTTATCCCGATGGAGTAATCGTAGTTGTGCTTGTCGATAAAACCGTAGAAATGTTGGTGGAATGTAGCTTATCGACAAGTTGGTAATACGAAGATGAGTAGTGGTCCAGTTGGTAAACAGTTTTTGTTTATATTCAGACTAAATTTGTTGAGTAGAATTGTATAACTTTATCCTAACTTTTGACTTTCACTCCTTCCATAAAATATTTTAGTTTTCTGGTACAACAAAAAATCTCTTTTCAGAGTAAAGTAGTTACGTAAAATTGTGTTCTAGTGGAATGAATAGATTTTCTTCAGGTCACTGGTATCTTCAAATAGTTGAGTTGAGGAATACATGTAGAATGGTCATGTTAATGAGGTAGATTGAGGGGTTGACTTGATTTGAGAATTTTAATTTAGTGTCTTCATTATAATTTTTATTTTCAGGACACTTGTGCCCAGTATCTTTCGAAAAGTGTTTGGTGGCAAAGGAATCGTGACAAGATTTTGCTTTCCTTTACATGTTCACCGGTTATTGTGATGATGATAAGGTCAAACTAAGTTGATATATTTTTTAGTAAAGACGGTGTTTAATATTAATTGATGATATTATTTTTCATGATCCCTCAGCAGACAAGAAGTAAAAATTTGTTGTTAAGCTCGACTGAAGAAATTGAGACTCTTGTGATATAACCGTCGCAGTTTCACAGTTTTGTTTCTGGTCTTCAAGAAAAAAAATAATATATGTGATGGTTCCCAGGTTCAAGTTTTACTTCGTTATTGTCGTCATATGTAGCTTATTAATTATTCCTTTTCTGATGGAAGCACACACACATTACATGTCACCTTGTTTTTTAGATGGAAACAGATATGACTTCACATGTTCTTCGCAGAATATTATAAAAAAAAGATTGACAAGTCTTATCTCTCAGAATTTGTTATCAGGAAAACGGTGGGATGATCTTGGAAGTGCTTTAATCACTTGCAATCAACTAATTATGACTTCACAGTCACCATCTCAAAATATAAACTGTTCCGAAATAAAAGAAATACGGTGCTGCTGCTGAGCAGCACTCTTTTCCGAAACGAACAGAGACACCTCCGCCTTCACAATATTTTTTTTGGAAGTCAACTCTCCAATTTAAAAATGTTTTTTAAAAGAGTTCCACTTTTGAGAAAGTCACACTAAAAGAATTCCTTTAGCTCTTTTTACATAGCACACAAGAGTAAGTAAACCGAAAAAGATTCGTGAACAAAGCTGCACAAACAGTTATCCAACTTTTTTTCTTCTCGTCCTGATAACTACATATGTATATATATTTCCAGATATAATAGTACTTTTTTCTATTAGAATTTTTGATTCGACGAAAAAGGAACAAAATAGGGGAGGAAAAAACTGACTGAATGTGTGTGTGTGTGTTATTCCACTGAGGTCTACATGAACACTGACTGTCAGTGAGAAACCAGAGGAACCATATTCCACTCCAAGGAAGGATTTTTTTTTCTCTGTGTGCATATTACATTATAGAGAAACCTTCCATGAAAAAAAAAGAGGAAGCACACAAAAAAAGGATCTCTTGTCTATGTAGGCACACACCGCGTTAAGCACACACAGAGCTTCCTCGAAAAAAAATGTCACTCTGAATACAGTTAGATATGTACGTTACATAGGTTTTGGGTCTCTCACGCATGCATCTTTTAGTTTTCCTTGTTGAGATAGGGCAAAGGAATTCCAGTTGAGTTTTCCAGTTTCCTATTTTCAACATAATAATAGTAAGCTGACTATACAAAAAAAACGATGCTTGCTTGCTTGCTTCGTGCACGAACTGTAATCGTAAAAACGCACACTAAGATATTATACAGAACCTAGCTTAACAAGAAAAATAAGGAGAGAAGATGCGTACAAAAATCGTGTTCAATCATATCGCACAAAAGCTGTGTATGCTACGCTGGATGCGTTTTGTACTACACAACCCAGAAGCTCCTTTTTTATCACCAGTTACCACCATCGCTACCGATCGAAACCGGGCCTTATCCTTTTTTTTTGGCTTTACCCTCTCGTTTTTTTTCTCTCTTTTCGTCTTCAATCTCTACAACTGTGTGTTCACAACAGATATTTACAGAAGTGTACACAGAGGCGCGGAGGAAACACTCGTAAATTAAATGTGATGCTGATATGTGTTTTGAAAAAAAAGAACTGGTGTACTTACAAGACGTTGTAGTATGGACGAGAATTTCTTAATTCCGTGAATCGTGCTACATAGATAAGCTCTCGCTTAAACAATCAGAATACGAAAATGAATAGTAGAGAAATTATGGTACTAAATTGAAAAGAAAGTATTGGTCGCTCCTCAACACTTTTTTATCGTGTGGGAATGATGAAGCAGGATAAATTGTGGTACAAGACAAACTTACAGGAAACCCCTTGTCTCCTGATAAGTGGATACGTGTAATCTACAAATGTCTGGGCACAGAGGACTAATTAAAAGCAGAGTATACAACATGAAAGTACACATGTTCCTACATTTGTCAAGAAAGTCTTTGGTTATTTATGGCTCAAGACATTCGCCTTGAAAATCCAATTAAAGATTCTTTTGAAATATAATGGACCTTGATCATTTCAAATTATTATAATTATCGTAATAGAATTGTAAATTTGTATGCATTGGTATTTTTATATATTATTTGAAACGAGGACGGAGTTGTTGTGAAATATAGATTTTTTCACTTCAGAAAGAATGAGTCATCACAGCAATAAAATTTGTTGTGGCCACTCATATAAAACCTTATCGCGTTATTTATTTATTTATTTTTGAATGATTTTCAGTTCCATGAAATGTCAAAATATCAGTGGCATATTATTCTTGGATGATAAGCAAAAAATATGAATGTGTTAAACTATATATATATACTTGAATGAAAGTGAAACTTTTCACAAAGCCGACGGAACAAAGGAGAATCAGAAAAAGAGCGACAGTTGAAGAGCACAGTTCACTAGAAATCAATTTCATTCTTAAACAAAAAGCACGATGATTCTTAATATTTTTTTGTTCAGAAGACGATGAGACGGACGTCCGTCCGACCGAATTCGTGCTTGGTTGCGTATTTACAGAATAAAAAAAAAAATCTTGCACATATATATCTCCCTCTCCAAAAGAATATATCTTGTGTCCATACTATTTTTGTGTGTACATCATAAACGTTCACAGTCCACAAAAAAATTAAAGAATAGAAAAGGAAACAATATATATATATAAGAATCCTCTTATTCATTCTTCAAGTTGTTGTTCATCAAAACTTCCTTTCAAACAAAATTTTTCATTCTTTCGCCAACCAATCCTGGTTACCACCACCATCACCGCATAAATGAATCCTTAACCGAAAAAAAAGATTTTTTTTTAAAAAAAGGTTAACTTATTTTTTCTTCTTTTTAAATACAAAGCATAAAAAATTGTGCACTTCTTGTCTCCGCTCTTCTTTTAATTCCTATTATTATTCCCATGCGATCCTCTCTCTCTCTCTCTCGGAATAGCAATTCTTTCTTGGAAGATGGATTCATCAAAATGTTTGCAAGTCATACATACATGCAGGCAGACATGCATAATAGGACCATTCTCGAAAAAAAAATAAGGAACAGCTTGCCACCACCACCAAAAATATTGCAAAGGAGTTTTTAAGGGACTCATGATTATATTTTTTGGTGTGGTGGCATCATATCTTCAAGAATCAAGGATCCTTTCCTATTCTTCTTCTCAACTCAACAACAACCAAAAAAAAATACCCGATCCTTTTCTCAAAAAAAAAATCTCCAGTTTCTCCATTAAAAACCGAGTCCGTCTGAGCGAAGTGGCTATATACCTGAAAACAAACCAGCTCTTATTTAAAAAAAAGTACCCGTTCCTGCTAAACTTAGGATAAGGGTAGTATGGAGTGAGGACAAGAAAAAAACCTGAAAATCTCTTGAGGATTTTTCCATTCTCTCCTCACTTTAGAAAATGCAGCGACACCGAAGCAAAAAAAAATAAAAGATATCCTTGAGCGGTTACTTCAGGTTACGTCACCACTTTACTCTACATAGTAGTGTGGTCACATTCAAAATAAAAATCTTTGTTACCCTGTTTTCTTCGCGTTCGCAGCAACCCACACCGAAATGTGCTTGCAATAATAAAAAAAAGATTCTAAGGAGAATCAGAAAAAGAAAAGAGGGTTTTGATGTTCTCCTCTGTCGCTTTGACATAGAAAGATGAGTCAAAGGACATTCTCGACACACGACGACGACAACAACACTGAACAATTTTCATTCAACCACGAAGAAGAAGAAGAAAAAAAGCAAGGATATGTATGCTTGGCCACAGTAGACACACAGGGAGGAAGGAAAACTAAATGAAAAGCATTTTTAGTTCACCATCCAACACATCTTCGGTCTGTCACAATTGTCATCCTTTTATGTCAACCCGGTATCAAAAAATGTGTGGTAATAATTCTAGGGAAAATTCAAGGAGAACTATAATAGGAAGCTCGAAAAAAAGAGTTTCTTTCAAGTCACTATCTATTCACACAATAGAGGCAACCCTGATGCTAACTTCAAGTAAAAATTGTTGACTTGCAAAGTTATCAAGAAAGTAAAATTTGAAAGAAATCCTCCCTCAATATTTTTTTAGCCAGACGGACACACTCGCACGAAGCAAAATATATGTACGTCTCTGATGTTGAATAAATAATGTAAAGCAGTGTAAGTTGTGCTCGGTTTAGTTCCTACTTCCTAGAAAAAAAACTAGATATCTCCAAAAAATATATAAATGATGAAGGGTAAGTTAAAGTGGAAGCAAGCAAGCTCGGTGGTTGTGTAATGTGTGGTGATGGAAGTTTGAGGCAGGGCCAAAAATAAAGGATGTATGGCCAAAGTGAATGAGAGATAGGGTGCACTTTTACGTAAGAAGGGTAAAAAAAGGAAAGGAAGGGTATTTTTATATTTCTCACATCTCGGCATTCCCACTCCTGCAAAATAATAGATGTGCTTGTGGAGCACACGACGAGAGTGGATTCGTTGTCGCGACTCACTTGTGTGATGGTGCCATGTTGATGCAAGCGAACCATCATAATATAGCGTGCCATGCTCAACTCGGTGCCTATATGTGCTTCGGTTCATGGAACGTTACAACAACCGTTAGAAAAATATGGCATGGGTGGTTTCCTACCAGAAGAACCATGTACGAGATAAGACACATATGTACATATTAGATGAAGCAAGGGTAAGGCTTTTTTCTAAGGGATTTTTAACCTTCTCAATGAATGCAGGAATCACACCAACAATTTACTTTTTTCGGCAAAAAAAAAATATCGAAAGAGAAAAAAAGAAAGGATAATAATGGAGATGTGTGTGTAGTATTTTAGGAAAAAAAAGGGATGAATGGCTGGAGAAGTTTTTTTTTACTGAATGTGCTACTATGTCGCCATACCATTTGAGAGAGAGAAAAATATACATCAATATTTCTCCGTGTTCAATATCCCTTCCCTTTTTTCATGGAAATCTTTCTCTCCAATTTTTATTGTAGTTTTTTTGCAGCCCTCTCCTTTTTTCAGAAATAAAAGATCTATGCTGATGATCATCATGACGCAATGTATTGAGGATGGTGATGGGGTAAAAAAAGGTGACATTGTCAGCAGTCATCGTAGGGAGCCACCTTGGAATTGTGTTTTGCGCACATACATATACATATATGTACACACAAAAAAACCAGGGGACTAAAGTGGCCAGATCGGAGTTATTTTCCTACTTGAATCATGTATCATTTCCAGATATTCATTTCAATATGGTTATGTTATTGTAAACATGGAATTAGAAGTGTTTCACTGATTGTGAATATTTGTCAGTAATACCTAATCATTTTACTCCACCAGTATTTAACTCCACAACTTTGTTTCAAGTCAAGTCTCCAAAAATATAGTTGTTGTTTTTTGTAAAATTGAACAAGTGTAGAAATGTAGTAAATGTAACCAGATGCACAAAATGGCTTGAACACTTTTTTTTATTATATTTTTATATTTTCTGAACGTATGCATGTACTTGAAAGAAATCTTGTTTGATGATTGGAGAGGAATTCGGGATGGAGACCAACGAAAACAGGACGAGTTGACCATTTGGTAAAATCATTGCACCATCATGTATTACATACTAGATAAAAGTGCAGGGTTGTTGTTTCAGTTGGTCAATGAAGCCAACTAAATTTTTTTATAATAACACCGAAAATAGGCTTAAAAAATGTACACAGATTTTAGTTCCAAGGAAACCTTGTAATAAAGAAGGAAACGGACAGGATTATCTTGACACTCTTTCCATTTCCTTTTGACACTCCATCACATCCATCGAACAAAAAAGGAGGAAAAGTCGCATCCACACAAATGCACATACCTAAATCGTGTTTCTCAGTGAATGCATGTCATTCAACTTCTTCTGACTTCTTGAAGCCATTTTCATTTTTTTACACAAGACAGGGTTATATGCCAAAAACATATATTTTATCACGCTTCAAGCCAAGAAAATTATTATAATGACCTGTTAAATTGCATCTTAAGTAGTGAAATGGTGCGTAGCACGGAATTTCCATTGGACGCTGACAGAACCCCTTGGCTCCTCCACTAGAAAGAATGTGTGGGCTCGTGCTATCATCAATATCAGCCAGAGCGAAGGATGATGATGATCAACACCAACCTTAACCTCCCCGTCTCCTCTCTGCATTAACACAAGGCACAAGCCAACTCTGCGTGTATCATGCTCCCATAAAAAAATGAATCAGGACCCCATAGGGAGATGCCCACATATATCCATACGTCCTTTATATATATAATATTTTTAGCCTGGAAGAGCCGAAAATAGATCAAGATCAGCTTAGCCACTCTTCTCATATCAAAAAGGAGAGAGAAAAAATAGGAACCAAGCGGAGATGAATGGGTATGGATGATGAAACAGTGTTCATGCTCAACAATGCCTCTGCACAGCTCTCGTCTGCCACTCGAGAGAAAAGAAGCATTATTATTATAACTCGCCTGCTATCACATCACCACCGAAAAAAATATATATGTAATTTTTTTATCCTTCCTTTTCTTAACGTTTTTGCTGGAGACATTTTCACTAGTGCTCTGTTATGTTTTTTCTGGAGATAATAAAAAATACTCATCTTTCAACAACCACAGTGTGCTACCGCTGCGCTACTGAAGTAAAAAAGCTTCAAAAAATTGTTCACATGAGTCACCCACCCTTCTCTTCAAAAAAATAAATCTGTGGTGCGACTTTCTTTTAAAAAAATGAATGGATGCATGATGCATCCACAAAAAAATATTTTTTACTTTTTGTTCAGAACTGAAGAGATTGCATCGAGATTGTCACTTTCCCTTTTTATCGCTTTCTTAAGAAGATGACTCTAGCGATCAAGAAATTTATTTTCCTTTTCACATTTGACTTTTTCTCTGATGGGATAGTTTGTGCACTGAACCCAAACTGGTTTTTAATGCTTGCTTGCATTGTATGCAAAAATGACTTCTTCTGGAACAAGAACCAATAATGATGACATTGTTAGTCTCCATTTTTTTCATACATCACAATGGAGTCAACAATCAATCCCGTAGATTCTATTCTCAACCGATGATCAATGACATGGTGGTGATCGGATAACTGGAAATTTATTTTTCTTTTCACATTTGACTTTTTCTCTGATGGGATAGTTTGTGCACTGAACCCAAACTGGTTGTTAATGCTTGCTTGCATTGTATGCAAAAATGACTTCTTCTGGAATAAGAATCAATAATGATGACATTGTTAGTCTCCATTTTTTTCATGCATCACAATGGAGTCAACAATCAATCCCGTAGATTCTATTCTCAACCGATGATCAATGACATGATGGTGATCGGCTAACGTAAGGATACTCCTCCAAGAACTCAAAGGACTTGCATCATTTGGATAACCCTCGAGGTCTTCTTTTTTCTCTTGTTGCGAGGACAGAAAATTAATCAGTGTGCAGGCATCCGATTCATGTTTAAGACTGTATAAGCTCTTCCTCCCATTTTACTTCCCAGATCTGATCTCATCGCCTTCCTCGCCTCTTCTCACCAGCTTTTTTCCCTAATTTTCGAATACATATATATATTTGTGTTCCACAGGATTCACCAGAGACACTACTGCGGAGTGCTCCAAGTGAAAATCTAATTTTTTGGCTGGCTTGCTCCACCTTAATTCCAAAAATTGTTACTTAAAGTGCAGAGCGCAGTGACTGGATTGAAATGTGAATCGGAAAAAAGTGCATTTATAGATATTTCCTAACACAATCTACCACACAGTTGAGACACTCATATGAGTTGGCCTTAAGTAAAGTGAAAAGTGGAAGTTTTTACTTCCATGTCGCATTCTAGTTGGGGGTCGCTGCCCCTCCGTCCAACTTGAATGAATAAGTGAGTGAGCGGCCCCAAACAAACAAAAATCCCCCGGGGGCCAGCGAAAAAAAGTTGCAGGAGTGGAGCAGCAGACAAGAAGGATGCACCGAGATCTGATGATATGACCGCATAACTAATACCAAGGATTTTTTTTATTTTTAGCAAGTTGCGAGAGAGAAAAAAGTGGAATTCTCATGTGACCTGGTGAAACAAGAGAAAAGAGATGCATCGTCATTCCTTTCACTAAATTTTTGTTCTTGGTTTCCTTCTTGTATATTTTTGGAGGTATTGTAGTATTTTTGTGAGTCATCGGCAAACTGGAGTTAGTGTTCGAGAAGGAAAGGAAAAAAAACAGTTGGGAAAAAAGTGAAATTTGATCATCGAAAATCAGAAGCAGAACAAATAAGAGAACAAAATCACCGGATAGGGCTCATTCCTGAAGGAAACGGGAGTGGAGTAGTGAAGCTTTTGGATCGAGATGCACTTATGCACACTTCCTTGATCGACTTCGTAACGAGCTTATGAGCTGAGTCGACGAGCAAACGAGTGAGAAATCCAGACCAAGAAAAAAAGGAGAATGCTGCGGCACTCGTTATTGTTACTTTTTTTGCCTCATCAATAAATTATTCAACTGACAAGGAACAATGATGCAGCATCCAGAGACAAGCAATTATCCCATCTTCAATTACCACGTGACTTAAAATCTTCTTTTGCTTTAGAGAAATTCTGTGGCTTTGTCCTTCTCATTTTTTTAAAGATGTTTTTAAAAGTGAATCTGCACCTCCACAAAAAAAAAACGATTCACATCGATAACCCATCATCCCACTGCATGCCAAGTGCACTACTCTGACAAAAGCATGACTTTGAAAACTGCCGAAAATATATTATCTTATTGCGCATTAAACTGCACTCCAGAAACACATCTAATATCTCTTTGTTGCTCCTACTCTCCTTCATGTATCCATCTTTCTCGTGAAGAATCTCTTCAAAACTCGTTCCCAGCGCAGTATTCCTTCATTCCACACTTTTACCTAACAAAGTGGCCATAAAAAGGTAGAAAACAGTTTTCACCCTCCCTTCCCTTTTTTAAAGCATAAATCTCTCTACTTTTTCCAGGCGATGATGAATGCGGCGGAGACACAAACTCGAAAAAACCAAAGTAAAAGGCTCCAACGCTTCTCGCTCATTTCTCCACAGTACATTTTTTTATTACCAGAAGCAAAGGCAAAAAAAAGAATATCACAACCCAGAAAAAACAACACTCTCACCAGAAACAACCTACCACACACCGAGATGACGAGGGTAAAATCAGTAAAAAAGTTAAGAGACAAATAAAAAGAAGAGAGATTCAAACTCTCTCGGAGCAAGAAAAAAAATGCAGTCAGTCAGCTTTTACATATTGGATCGCTTTTTTTCTGGAGCAAAACATTTTCCAAGTAAAAGTCTCATTTTTTTCAAGTTTTTCCCCCTTCCTTCATTCTCCTCTTTTCTACATGGAATCCTCCTCAGAAAAAAAATACATAATGCCTTATATACCCTCTTTTCTCCCCTTTTTTTCCTCCGTCTGTCTGCCTCGGAGAAAAAAAGGGGGAAAGTAAAGTAAGAGTAAAGTTTTTTTTAGTGTGTGGAGTAACGTAGAAGACCATTTTCTCGGGATGAAAGGGAAGTAACCCTGTTACCATTTTTTTGGGGATTTTCTCCGAAAAAAAAAAATTCTCCCCGACAAAACACTGCCTGCCTGTCTGTCGGGCTTCTCCCATTTTTATATAATCAAAGGGGAAAAACATTCTTCTGAAAAAAAAGAGAGTGGAACTGGAAATATATAAATTTTACTCCTCTTCTTCCTTAGTTTTCTAGCCACGTGAAGGAGAAATGTGTCGCTTGATGCTTCTCCGCTGTGAGAAAAATACGGACCACCATCAATGCTCCGAAGCAGCATGATAAAAAAAATTCTGTAATATATACGCTTTTGTATATATGGCTGCTTCTGAGTGGCCCATGTCTGCTCAAGACGACTACAAAACAAATTCTACTATTTCTTCAATGAAAGGAACATAAGATTGACTGGAATGACATGGAATGTTGCAGTGCAATGCAACCCTTGTGTTTTCTAGTCTTTTGTTCTTTTTTTTTCAAAAAAATAATAATAATAAAAATAGCCGGAATACGTCCTGTCTAGGTTTTTCACCATGGGAACGAGATTTTCGAAGGGAATATTTTATGCAGTGGTAAATGGATTATTATTACAGTGATTATAAGTATAAACCCATCAGCTCCATCCATTCCTTCAGAGACGACTAATAATATGAAAAAGAGTAAGAAAGAAGGAAGGGAAACTCGTAAATGTGTGAGCAGAGCTCTCAGTAATTCGGATCATACTGGAGAAAACACAACGGAACAAGAATGTAATGGGAAAGATGCACACTTTATAAGAATTATTTGTTTTATATCCAAGATAGAAAGAGGAAGTGGAGAAGAATAAGGAGAAAAAAGGAGGGCAAACGAACCGTGTTGTTTTGTGAGGGGAAGTTGATCACTTTTATTTGCTCTTCTTCTCCTCAATCGCCCATCCTTTTGGTCTTCCCTTTGCTTCACTGAGCTTTGCCGTCGACACACACACACACAGCCTTGCACAACCACTGATTGTGACAATGATCATCCACGAATTGAGTCCGTATCACCTTTCCGTCCTGGATGGAATGAGGAACGCACATGCATCTAAAAAATGCACACACATATAACAAAACTTATTATGAGTTCACTAATGCTACCTTTTAATCTTTTTTTTTGTGATATATAAGATATAATATTGAGACGGTGCAAGTAAATACTCACAATGGAAAAAAATTATATAATGACTTTGATAAGTAGACTGAGTGTATAAAGGGAGTGGAGGCGGTTTGTAGTGAAACAAAAGAAAAAAAAAAANACTTATTATGAGTTCACTAATGCTACCTTTTAATCTTTTTTTGTGATATATAAGATATAATATTGAGACGGTGCAATAAATACTCACAATGGAAAAAAAATTATATAATGACTTTGATAAGTAGACTGAGTGTATAAAGGGAGTGGAGGCGGTTTGTAGTGAAACAAAAGAAAAAAAAAGTTTCGAGACTTGTTGGTGTCAAGCCGAAGTAAAAATATCGCCAGAGGTAGTGGTGGTGGGGATGGTCATGTAAGTAGACAATATTGTGTCGCGTGTGTTCCACGATGGATTCGACATATGTCGCTAATAAGGAAATAAAATTCTCTGGAAGAAGGACACAATACTCTCCTCCTCTGAGACAATGGAAGGAAGGAAGGAATTCACTTTTATTCATTGACTTGCCACCGCCATCCATCCAATTCCTCCCCTTTTTTCTTCATTCATTCTTTTTATTCTGCTCTCCCTTTCGAGGAATGAATCAAGGTGGTCGAGCAAACTCCAAAAAAAGAGGAAGAAGCTTAAGCCAGCTTTTTCTTCCTCTTTTTTTTCTCGAAAGTAGGGAATTGTATTAGTCTCGACTGACAAATGCAGATATATTTTATCTTGATCGGAAGGAAGGGAAAAAATGAGGTGGTCGGAATGAAAATTCCAAACGTTCCGATTAGAATCACTCTTCTGCTGGGGAAAATCTTGTCAGGAATAAAGCTATTTAAAGCACTACAAGATTCCACATTATCCTCTCTCGGCCACGCCGTACCGACTTAATTAAAAATCAACAAAAGGTGGGCACACGACAAACTCAAAATATCCCATATTATTATTCTCTTTCTCCAATTTTAATGGGAACGTTGGACGCTCCTTGTTTTAGTAGCAGCAACAATGTAAACAAAGAGTAAAGAGGTCTGCTGTTGTGTACAAAAAAAAAACCGTTTTGCTGGTGGCATAAATACGTACATTATATTTTCATTTCATTAGAGACGTACGTACGTATGATGAGGTAACGTGTGTGCATTTTAATTTCACTTGAAAAAATACACGCATTGTGTACCAGGAAGGAAGGAAATTATTTGTTATAAATTTTCATCCGAAGAGTATGCTTGTGCTTCGGTTAGTAGTAAATTTTTTTTGNTAAATTTTCATCCGAAGAGTGCTTGTGCTTCGGTTAGTAATAAATTTTTTTGCGCTCGCAATAATAAACAAGGAAAGGAGCAGTGTTTCAGGATAATCTCTATTTATTTTAATGCCTGTTGTGTTGTTGCACGCTCAGAAAAGTACTTGAGATATTTTTACTATTGATTTTGGTCGGAGCAAATTGTACGCATTGTGCAATTGGATACTAGGATGCAACCACTTTTATTTGTTGATGATGATGACTGGATGATGGACAAGCGTAGATTTATGCAATTGTGCGACATGCAGGACAACAAAAATTTGGTGAAGTGGAAGCTCAAGTAGGAAGTAGGAAAAAAGGATGTTTTTGGTAAAATAGAATCACACAACAGAAGCTTAACCTTTGAGAGCACCTTGAGTAGATTTTGTGTTTTTTTTTGGGGAGAGAAATAATGACGAGTTGGTGGTGGCTGTTAGAGGAATTAGAAACATGGTCAACCAATCGATTGGATGAGTGGACTGATTTGCTAAATAAATATGAAAAAAATGAGTTCTCGAAATGTGCCTTGCTTGCAAGTAAATTTCCGTTTATTCAAACGGACATGAGAAATAATGGAATATATAGCGTCGCGTGTGCTTTGTCGGTTTTTTTGTGAAACCGTCAAGCCAGAGATTTTTTGTCTGTTTTCAAAACCATTATTTTGGTGTATTGATGATAATTTAGAGAAAAAACAAGATAATAGTTTGAGATATTTTTGATGGCCACTTAATGGTGCACAAAAATAGAAGATAACATAGCCAACAAGCGTCGTTCCCATGTTATCTATGTACAAAATTGGTCAGTGTCTTGAATTCAATACTCAATAATTTGTAAACTGCACCGTTGAATGTGTAGAATATTATTTTGCATTTTTAGGATTTCGTTGATTAAGTTTGTCACTATGAGCAATTGTTGATTTTGTCATTTGTGTGCACATAAAAATGTAAAACTAAAATCATCATCGCGAAAAAAGCATACATTTTACACTCCATTCTTCACACTTTGACTTCAAAACTTCACAGACAAAGGAAGCCTTTAAAAATCTCATAAAAAAGAGGGAAATCTCTTTTGAATCCTTCCAATCACCAGAAAAGGTTTTATTTACCCTTTTAATTTGCTGTAAAAAGGATTTCCAATTCCCACAGATTTGAG